>PVKA01001795.1:91265-137768 GCA_004027165.1 Ctenomys sociabilis
TTTTTTTTTTTTTTTTTTTTTTTTTTTTTTTTTTTTTTTTTTTTTTTTTTTTTTTTTTTTTTTTTTTTTTTTTTTTTTTTTTTTTTGCCTTTTTGAGACAGGGTCTCACTATGCAGTTCAGGCTGGCCTTAAACTCACTTTGTAGCTCAGGCTGGTCTCGAACTCACAACAATCCTCCTGCCTCAGCCTCCCGAGTGCTGGGATTATAGGCATGCGCCACCACGCCCAGCCTTGTTTCTTTACTTGTTATCGTTTCAGAGATTTCAGGTATGTGATTTCCAAGTTTTTGTATGTCCTTGTCTTGTGGATTTGTTCTGGGTGGGCTAGAGGATTGAGATTGCCTTTTGCTCCTGCGTTTTGGCATTTTTGAAGCTCCCAGTAATCAGAGTCCCACAGGCCACCCAGAGTCTGCCAAAGTCCTTGCCTCCTGTTACTGTTCAGGAGCCTCCTTAACTTTCCATTAGCAAACTATCCTTAAAAATCCATGTGCCTGGAGTTTTGTGCTTGACCTTACCTCTCTGTCTGTCAGCTTTCTTCTGGGGACTTTCTCATAAGAAGGTTGGACTATGGCTAAGTAGAGTTTAGTGGAATCAGAAACCATGGAGTCTCTTGATTTCCAATAGTACTCATGGCCTTGATTCAGGAATAAATTTTTAATCATGAGAATTCAGGTGTGGGACTCCTGTTGTACCGGGTGCAGGTGAGTCCTGAAGGTGATGCTCACATTTCCTCATAGGAAACTACCCCCTTCCCTGTTCTAGGACTCTGCCCTGGAGGGTACAGAAAGGCTGTATACCCATAGAGCTATTTAATATTGTATTCTAGCACCTTCCATGTTGATACATGTAGTTCTAATTCATTTCTCTTCACTGCTCTATGGGCTCCCACTGCATGGCTATATACCACATCCATTCTCTTGCTGAGGGACATGAAGATTGTCCCAGTTCGGAGAGATCCTTCATAGTGCTGTGTACCATTCCTGCTTGTCTCCTTGTGCATACATGCAGAAATTTCTCTAGGTTGATTTACTAATGGAGTTTTAATAGTGAATGCTAAGATTGCTTCCTAAGGGTTGTACAATGTGCATTCCTATCAGCATGTAGGAGACACTTCCTGGTCCTTGTCTCAGTCCAAGAAACCAATATTTGTAATCCCAAAGTTACGTTATTGGAATCCCATCAAGTTGATTCCAATCTACCACTTTCCATGCAGCCCACGGCGAAAATGAGGACACTAAATTATATTTTTAATCATTGGGGAGTCAAGGGGCTCTAGGTTCAGCCACGAAGATGGCTTTCCGGAACCAAGAGCGCAACCCAGGGCCTCACCCGGTTTTTATTCAGTGAGGGAGTGGCTTGAGGACTGAGAATTGTGGGAAGTAGGTGACTACTGTGAGCTGAGCTAGGTGTGGGGCCTACATTTACCTCTGCCATATGCAGAGAGGATATGCAGAGAGAGTAATCTGCATTATATAGTATTTAATGTTTGGGGAAGTCTAGGGCTTCAGCTTTGGTGTAGTCTTTCAAGCCCCAGGAAGTCATAGCCTCTATCTCGAGGCTCAATCCCAGCTGGCAGCGCGGAGCATTAGCTCTACCATCCTGTCTCCACCCGGCTCACGTTAAGGAGCAGCAGGCTTACCAGGGAAACACACATGCCACCTTCAAAGACTCACGCATGCCACCTTCAAAGACTATCACCAGCACCGCAGCTAGACCAGTACACATTGCTTAAGGCCAATTGAAGGATAAACAGAAGTCCTAGCCAGCTCTGTACATAACAATACAAGGAAATAGGATCAGGCTCAGTCAAAATGGAGACAGTCGCTCTTCTTTCAAGGAGAGCTGCTGGGTGGGTCCTCCACATCAGCATATATCATAATCCTGATGCTCTAAACAAAAAACAAATGCACAAGCCCTTCCCACCTCAACCTATCCATCTATTCTCTTTTCTTTGCTCCCAGGCCATTGTGTGCTGCCAGAGCACCCTGCATGACTATGTGGGAATCACATTGAACTCCAGCCTCACCTGGGCCTTCAATGCTGTCAGGCTTCCTGCTTGGCCTCTGCTAGGAGAGGACCTCTGCTGCACAGTGAGGTTCTTTCCAGCCCTCCCAGAGCTGGAACTCTCTTCCTAGAAGTAAAGAGTGCCAGGGCCAGCTATGTAATTTGTGAGACCCAGTGTTCATAAGAATATAGGGTTCACAAAGAAGAAAATGTTTTCCTCCTTTTACCCAAGATCTCTCTCTACCTGTAGTGAGTTATTAAAATTTGCTCTCTAGTGCTATGCATCCCCAGGCATGTGGGATACTTACAGCTCCATCCTTGCATCACTTGGTCATACACTTTGCCTTGGTCCCTCCGATGCCTGAGCTTAGACCCCTGCCAGGGCAGGATTAGTCACTGGCTGAAGTCTCAGTGCAAGCATGGGAGGTGGCAGGAAGCAGGACCATGAGAGAACAGAGGCTCCCAGTGCCTAGCTCTGTTGTCCCATCAGACTTCAACTATAAAACACAAAGAAAACTTATATGAAAGGTATCAAGATGGTGACTGCAGAGTCAGTCCCAAGCTCACGGCCTTGTATAGCTACATTGGTTATTGTGCCTGTTTGGGGAACCCCTCAGATCTGGTTAGTAAGAGAGATGGGTATGGAGCTCAGGGATAGAGTGCTTGCCCAGCATCCAGGAGGCTCTAAGTTCAATTCCCAGCATCCAAAGCCTATCCTGCAAAGATAGCAGCAACAAACTATTCAAAGGGAAGAGCACAGGAAATTGTACTAGAGTGTGAGTCAGTGAAAACTGGTTAGCCAGTTGTGTGATTCCTTGGTCTAATCTGGTGAAATACAAATCAGCCTGAGGATCATCAGTGAAATAAAAAGTAGTATTATAAAAAGTAGTACAAATGTTCTGAAATATTTCTTTCTTTCTTTCTTTCTTTCTTTCTTTCTTTCTTTCTTTCTTTCTTTCTTTCTTTCTTTCTTTCTTTCTTTTTTTGGCATAACTAGGGATTGAACCGAGACCCTTGAGTTTGCCAGGGAAGCACTTATTCCACTGAGCCATCTTCCTGGCCCCCTGAAATATTTCTGAAGAAATTTGTGCTAAAAACTGTCAGACTGACCAGGAATGGTGGTGCATGCCTGCAATCATAGCACTGGGGAAGCTGACGTGGGAAGATTGTTGTGAGTTGAAGGCCAGCCTGGATTACAAAGTGACCTTAAAACCAGCCTGAACTGCATAGTGAAATTTTGTTTCAAAAAGACAAACAAACCAAAACAAAACAAATGCAAAAATTGTAAGACTGCAAGACAGCTTTCTCAAAAAATGTTAGGAATAGAAAAATCAATGCAGGTGTGATAGCACATTCCTGTAATCCCAGCTACTTAGGAAGCTGAGGCGGGAGGATCATAGTGTAGAGACCAGCCTGAACAACTTAGCAAGACCCTGTTTCAAAATTTAAAAAAATCTATTTGTATAAAGTGCTAGGAATGTAACTTGGTAGGAGAGTGCTTGCCTAGCATGAAGCCCTGAATTCGATTTCTAGCACTATGAAATAATAATAATAATAATAATGACATAATATTATTGTGCTGTATAAGAGTGAATTCAGGTCTCTTTTTTTAAGAGTAGGAAACTTCACTGGAGAAAAGGAATAGGGAATATGAATGGAGGAGTGGGGTTAAGGATTAGCTCCCCAGAGAAGGAATGGGTTTCCAAGTGGGCTACTCTCTTCTTAAAGTGAACTGAAACTGGGTTTAAATCAGAATGGAAATTTGAACAATTACTGGATTGCCTGAGATTGAGTAGCTAAAGAGTTTATAGAAGAAATTCTCTTTGTGTGTAATATTCTTACTATTTTAATATAACTATTTGCCTTTAAAAGATGTTTCTAAAAAAAAAAAGGTGTTTCTAAAAATAAAATCGTTTTTAATTTAGTTTTTTTTTTTTTTTTTTTTCTTCTTCTTCTCTTTTTAAAGTTTTGGGGCTAGCATAGTGTTTTTGTTAATCCTATCCAATGGAACTTTCCCAATTACAAATTTAACATCCTCCATCTGAAAATCTAAAATTTAAAATGTTCCAAAATTTGAAGTTGTTTGAGCACTAACCCAACACTGCAGGTGGAGAATTGCACACAATGAGACTCAGCTTTGTGCATAAAAATGTTAAAATATTATGAATTACCCTTAGCCTGTGTGCATATGATATATATTAAACAAATTAGTTTCATCTTTAGACTAGGAACCCATCCCTAAGATATCTCATATTAATTATTCCAAAATCCAAAGAAATCTGAAACACTTTTTGTCTGAAGCTTTTTTTTCCCCCCTGTGGTACCAGGGATTGAACTCAGGACCTTGTGCTTGCCGGTCAAGTAAGTGCTTATTCTACTGAGCTATCTCCCCAGCCGCTGTCTGAAGCATTTTGGATAAGGGTTATTCCACCTGTACTGGGTTCTGTGTAGTTAGCAACAGCATTTTCTAGAAAAAAAAAATAATAGATTGTAAAGAAAACAATCCAGAACATCCATATTTTTGTTTATTTAAAATATGGTTACTCATCTTTACAATCAGCCATTAAGCATTTCATAGTACAGACTGGGGAGTCAGATTCCTTATGTGTCATGTGACAAACTGACATAGCAGCAGCTTGCCCTGCTTGAAGGTGGAGTGACAGCATAGATAGAAGCAAAGTCATGAGGGAAGTTACATTTCTGGGCTGAGCTTATGCAAGACTTCTATAGAGCACATTCTTATTTAATCCTCACAACCACACCATGTGATAGGTGGGGAAACTTAGTTTCAGAGCAGGATAGCCACTTCCCCAGGCCACACAGTGGGGAAGTCACAGGTCCTTCACACCACCTCTGGAGAACAGCAGGGAATCAGCAGTGTTGAGCTCCTGGTGGAAGAGGCAGCTCTTCTCTTGAGCAGAGTAGCTTTTGGACTGCTTCTCCTTTCCCTGTTCCCCTTTCAGCTTCTTTGGTCACCCTGAAGAGTGGCTGTTATCAGTGTACCATGCTTATGACACAGCCTCTCCCCACCAGCCACGGAGCTTTAAGGGAAGTTCAGTTTCTCTGAAGAGGAAGATGATAGGAGCAAGGGGCCCCCATGAAGTTTGATATGCACAGAGAGACCAAGAAAGAAGTGATTTCTCCAGAAGCACAGCAGAGCAGAGCTTGGCTCCAGGCCTGGGCTTCTCATGGCCTTTGCCAGTCCACATGTGCCACACAGCTGCAGACAGCTAGCAATGACATCCACGAGGTTGGGAGATGTTGGCACCCCAACATCATCCTTGTTGCTTAGGGGCCACGTTCTCCTTGGGAATTGATTATATGTTTTCAAATTTAAATTACCTCTTTGAAGTTTGAGATCTTGGAATCTTCCTGTCTCACACCAGCTTTGTGCCAGATTCTTCATGATGAATGCACGGGCAGAATTAACTAGAAGTTCTGCAGGGCATGGCTTACTAGCTGTATTTTTGTAGCCTGAAGGAGCAAAGAAAACTTCCTAAGTTCCATGCTGTGGAAAGGATCCAGCTCCGGCTGCAAGATGAGAGAGCCCAAACTGTCTAGATCACCCAGCAGCTGCCCCTGCTCTACTTGTCATGGTTCCTGAAGCTTATCCCCCTAAAGTCCTCTCTCATCTCTCTGGCTTGCTTTGACCTGACCCTTCAAGGGCCAGCAGTAACTTTAAGACAAGAATACAGTGAGCCCAGGTGAGAAAGATGCCAACTTTAACAGCTGTCTGGTCACTTACTGAGTTCCTTGCAGTCTTTCAGATACCTGGCACCAAGCCCAGCATAGTTGCTCTTAGCACCTCTCAGCTCAGCTCCTGGAGTTCCTAGGAAATTTCCATTTCTTTTAAGTCTGAACTACACCAGCTCTCAGTTCATACCTTTCCAGTGGCCTGTGGTCTCCCTCCTGGCTAGCTCCTGAGTGGACCCTGGTTTCTAACCAAAGTGCTGACCTTCTGATTCCATGTACTTTGTTCTCTTCCCAAGAAGCTTCCTAGCTGAACAATTCCCCATTAAATGGGTTCAAGGAAAATCCTATTGGTCATGACCAGCAAATATACATTTGCAAGTGGATATAGGGTGGAACTAGCATCACATCAGGTGAGCTCCCCAGTAGCCAGATGATGAGAAAGGCAGCTGGACATGGGGTTCCATAGCAGTCAAGTCAAGGAAGTCCAAGTCTGATGTGCAGCCACACCCTGAATACAGGGGACACAGCCAGTCTGGGTGATATATTTGGAGGGAGGTAGTTGGTAACAAGCAAAACTAGAGGCCAGCTGGAGAAACTGAGGGATCTCAGGCTCCCACACATTTCAGATGGGCACATGTGGGAGATGCAGTCATGGACTCCAGCCCTACTTGGAGTCTGATCCTTGCACTGTGAGGCATAGTGTACCCTGTCCATCACTGTCACCTTTATGTCTGCTCTTCCTCTTCTGCTTCTGGCTCCCTGATGAACCTTTCCTATCACTCATGCTCTTCCAGCAGTACAGTCTTTGTTCCTGGTTCATGTTGATGGACCAGGCTTGTCCAGGAGCATCCCTAAGACCAAGAACAGGATCACCAGTCTTCAGCAGAGATCCTGGTATGGACTGGGACTCTCAGAGCTTAGCCAACCTTGGCTTTTCCATGAGATAGGCCAGGACTCACATACTTGTTCTTGGCTTTGGCCAAGGTGTCAGCTGCTTCAGCTCTGTGTCTAGCCCTGCCCTAGTCTATCCTGAACTCTCCCTTTCTTCAATCAGGGGTAGAGTTCTCAAATTCTACCTGGGATGCTTTGGGCATCCAAACTGGCCAGCCCTGCCCTTTTTTCATGGCCTCTCAGAACTGGTACTTCAGGGATGAGACTGTGAGAACCATGAGGGCAAGGACCTCATCCATCTGTGCCAGAACACAGTAGGTACCCAATGAATATGAACAGGGGCTTCAGCTCCCATGAAGGAGGTAGATGGTCTCAGAGCCTGGTCCTCGATCCTCCTAAACAGCATGTTGCTTAGACACACATTTGCAAGGTACATACATCTGCTGAGTGTGTCTCAGATCACTGAGAATAAGTCTGAACTCTCAGAATTTTGCATCTTCTGCATATGACTCTGCAGCTGGCTTTCATACCTTGCCCATTGCTCCCTTGTTTCTATCCTACTGACCACAAGAGCTTTCCTGGGAAGTTTGTGTTCTGCTACAGTAGAAGTGGATTGTGTTGGGGAAATGCATGCTTGGAAGTGTGCCATGGTGCATGTGCTTGGTCTAGGGAAAGGCCATTCAGCTTTGCCTTGAGCATTCAGGTATTCATTGTGGGCACATAGTTTCAATTAAAATTCACCAAAGGATTTCCTGATTGCCTGACCAAGTGGTGAATTGTTGCCTGGTTCTTCTGAGTGAGATATCTAGAAGGTTGGTCTTTTCTACTGTGTAGGGAGCTGAGCTTAGTCAAGAACATCTGGGAACATGAGACACGTTCCCAAGCTCTGGATCTTCAGAGACATGAGGCACCCTGGGGCAGAGCGAGGGCTGTGGTGTTGCAGAAGTCACCAGAATACTAATGACCCAGAGAGAAAGTGCAGGCAGTCTGCCATGCGCACCCCCTAGTGCAGCTGGTACACTGCAGCTGGACCTTCTCAAATCAAGATGAACTTGCTGAGGAAGTGGAGCCAAGAAAGCCACAGAGGAAGGGAGAGCCTAACTGGAAGAACCTTCTTCCTCTTCCACCTGAAAAGCCACCTCCTGGTGATTTCTGTAGAGCAGACTATTCTGTGTCTGTCTATGAGAGAGTATGTGATTTAAAGAACACACAAGATATTATCCGTCGGGTGGTTTTTTGATTGGGTTTCTTTTAGCAATGCTAAAGCTTTCAAGGAAAATCCACTGAGGGTGAGGGCAGATCACAGATAGTAGTGGCATCAAGGTAAAGGATTGAAGCTTAAACCTAGCCCTTATTTCAGTTTCCACAATTAAATGAAACAAAAATTAATTCCAGAATTTCTGACCTGTCTGCTAGAAAGGAATGAGCTCCAGATTTGGGCTTGGTGAAGTTCTTAGCCTCTAGATGCCTCAGCTAGAGTGACCATCTGACCAGAGAATCATAGAGGCTCTAAGTAGCGTGGCCAGTGTGATAAAGGTTGGATCTGGGTTCCACAGGCGCAGAGGAGCACCTTGCACATAGCATTGACTTTTTGGCTACATAATGTCACAGTTCACTGAGGATTATGTAATGACTACTTGTCTGACAGCCCTGACCTGAATGGTGAGCCCCAGTGGTTCAGTTCTTTCAGAATTCAACATGGCTCAGCTCTGTCTGCTGCCTTATTCAGTTCTTTAGTAATGTTGGGAATCCTCCTCAGTTGAGTTATAGAACATTCCACAAAGCAAGACAGGAATGGCAGTGGTGTTATTGTCCCACCACCATGTAGACAACCCCGTGATCCTGGGACCATGTCTCATCCTAGTGATAAGCCAGTCCTTCTGTAGCATCATTATCATTACTGTCTTCCTCAACAGGACAAACTGGACACAGAAAGCATGGTTGCTGCCCTAGAGAGTGTGGAGCAGTGCAGTTGGCAATAAGCTCCTAGATGGCAGGGCGGATTGGATCTGTAGATGGCATAACCAAAGCCCACACACCCTCTGTCAACTGAGCTGAGGGGTGACTGACCTTCTCTGAGAGGCCAAGGCTGTTTCCCCCAGCCTTCCTCCTGAACAGCTTTATTGAAGTATAACTAAAGAACAGTAAACTGCATGTATTTAAATTCTACAATCTGACATAGATCACCCCTGTAAAAAATATCACCGAGGTCAAGACAATGATGAGTGTGTCTTTCAGCACAATTTGAAATCCTCTCCATCCTCTCTCTCTCTCCCGCCCCCTCTGTGTGTGTGTGTGTCTCTCTCTCTTGTATTTGGTTGTTACAGGGTCTCACTAGGCAGCTCAGACTCATGGTGATCCTCCTGCTTTCAGCCTCCCCAGTGCTGGTATTACAGAGAACACTATTATGCCTGGACTCTGCAGCTCACTCAGCCAGCCTGAAGGGCCAGGAATCAAACCTCAGTCCCTGTGCTGGCCTAAACAAGAGTTTTAGTCCATTGAGCTATCTCACTGGATCCTCCATCCTCTCTCTCTCTTGCCTCCTTTCCAGCCAAGCACTGACCTTCACTCAGCCACTAGAGATTAGTTTACATTTTCTAAAATTGTGTACATTCAGAATCATAAACTTTATGCTCTTGGATATCTTTCATTCCACAGCATTATTTTAAGGTTCATCTATGTCATTGTTTTTATACTTTGTTTCTTATGATTGCTAAGTAATACTTTATGATATAGGTATACCAAAATTTTGTTTTTATTCATTTATTGATAGATTTTTGGGTTGTTTATAGTTTGAGTGCTATTACAACTAAAGCTGCAAAAATATTTATGTACAAGTGTTTGTGTGAGTATATGCTTCTATTTCTTTGATAACTATGTGGGAGTGGAGTGACTAGCTTATATAAAACATGTATGTTTTAGCTTTTAAAGACATTGCCAAACTGCTTTCCAAAGTGGTTGAACCATTTTTCATCACCACCAGCTACTTAGGAGAATCGCAGTGGCTCCATAACCTTGTCCACACTTGGTGTGGCCAGAATTTTTTATTTTAGCTATTCTAGTGGGTGTGTAGTAGCATCTTGTTTTTATGTTAATTTGCATTTCTCTAATGACTAATGATGGTGAACATTCTTTCATGTGCCTACATACCATCCATATATCTTTGCTGGGCCTTTTAAATATTTTACATTTTATAAGTTGGGCTGTTTATCTCTTATTACTGAGTGTATATACTATACATATACATGTATATACATATACATACACATATACAAAAACTATATAGCCAACAAAAGACTTACATTTTGAATATATAATTTAAAATATTATAAATTTGAAATATAAATCTTTTAGTGAATTTGTAAGAACTTTCCCCCAGGCTGTGACTTACATTTTCATTTTTATAGCACTTTCCTTTGAAGAGCAAATGTTTTAAATCTTGAAGATTTTTACATCAATGCATATTGATGTTTATCATTCATAATTTGCACCTTTGGTGTATTACTTTGTCAAGTCAAGGGCCACCAAGAATTTCTCCTCTTTTTTTTCTAGTCATTTTGTAGTTTTCATTCTGACACTCAGGTCCATGGCCCATTTTGAATTAACTTTCGTGTATGGAATGAGGGAAGGGTCTAGGGTCAGCCTTTTTCTTTTAAGATTGCTAGTGCTCCAGATTCACATTCTATCTCTCCCTCACCACTTCCTTGTGAAGCCAACACTTGT
Source organism: Ctenomys sociabilis (assembly GCA_004027165.1). Classification (NCBI taxonomy): domain Eukaryota; kingdom Metazoa; phylum Chordata; class Mammalia; order Rodentia; family Ctenomyidae; genus Ctenomys; species Ctenomys sociabilis. The sequence goes on from PVKA01001795.1 coordinate 101,576, forward strand.
GTCAGTCTCTCCTGTTTCCTATGCCTGTCAGCCTCTGACCTCCTTTTGCACAGCCCAGAACTTGAGTACAGAGACTGCACTTCACCTGCTCCGGGTGCCCTGGAGCACCACCCCACATTGATCATTGGACACAGACCAGACAGCAGCCCTTTGAGGCCATTTTAATCTTGATGGCTATTTATTTCTGATGACAATTGCCTTCCTAGATATCCCTTTGCTGCAGTGACAGCCAAGGAGTTTGGAACTCCCCACTGAAAGAGAAAACCAACCAGATTTTAACTAGCTGGGCACCTTGCTACCAGATGTGGAAACCCATAGACTAGGAGGGTAGGCAGCCTTAGAGTGTGAGTACAGGTCATGTTACCTTCATTTGAGGAGTGAGAAAAATGAAGTTTCACAAGATTCAGCTACCTGCTTTAATGTATCCCAATTGCCTCATCAAAGAGTGCCTGCCTCCAAAGAGTACCTTAACCCCTAGCCACACTGCCAGTCATCTGGCTGTCACCTGCTGGAAAAGACCAGGTGCAGACCTCCTACTCTCTGGCTAGAAGTTCCCACTTTGTAAATGCTGAAAGTTTCATGTGGAATTTTCCTGTGCTCAAGACAAGCTGCAGCCCCACATTCTTTTATGGTTTCAAAGAAAAGCAACTTCAGTGGATGAGGAATTTCAAAGGATGTGTTTAAATTCTCAGGAAGGCACAGGTCAAAGAACTGGATTAGGGTAGAGGCTGGCTTTCCCCTTTCCAAATGTATCCAGGCTTTTTTTTTTTCTTTTGCCCTTTGTTAGGTTCAGAAAAGAAGTGCTGAGGGCTCAGCTGTGAGTTCCCAGCGCTAAGGATCAGGAGGGAAGGAGAGCAGGAGGAAAGGAAGGGCTTCCTGGCAAGCTGCCTTCAGTCCTGCAAGCTGCATGCCCTCTCTGATGCCTTGCTGTCCTCATCAGGCTCTATGGCAAATTTTCAACATTTTCCTGGGTCTCTGTTCACCTAGCCAGTACGGTAGTGGCTCAGGATCATCCACACCCTTTACCTCATGCTGCCTTTCTCCCTGTATGCACCAGCAGCCCTTTTCCACGGGGACGAAGAATCAGCTTGGGTTCCAGTTTGTGTCATCTAGACAGGTCTGCTTTCTTTCCAGGCACCTCAGATCTGGCCACTGTGACCCATGAGAGATTTAGTTGTGTAGAATTTCTTTTGCTGGGGTTTGAAAACAGCAATTAGATCTCATTCTATGTCCCTCTGTACAGCTTTCCCAGGCACCTTATCTGTCACCTTAACTGTAAGATCTTCCTGGGCACAGAGTCTGACCCTCCCATGCCTCCTCAGCATGGGTATTATCCATAAAGTCTAGATGGTTTGCTTCAACCCAATTTATCCACGTCTGAATGTTGGTTGGGAGGTTTGCAAGCTGAAGTTTATAGTTTTCTTCTGAGTTCTAGAAGGCAAACAGGCAATGGTGGTGCGGTGACACATTTTCCTGTCAGGGCTTAGAGGCTTGGGGTGAATAAAAACATTCATCTCTGAAGATAAGAGAAGTAGGAACATCTAGGAAAAAGAGGTCCTGGGCTCTGAGCCAGTCTTTATACCACCCTGGAGCACCCTACTCCTGGAGACGTATTTATTGCTTCATAAGCAGGGCAGGCCTGTGGCTGGGATAATTACACACCACAGCTCATGTGCCCGCATGCCACGCTCCAGGAGAATGTGTGCCAACCTCCACGCTGGCCAGCTCAGAAAAGGACCTGCTCTGTGAAGCCTCTACCCATCTGCTTGAACTGGACTTAATTCTGAAAGCACAAATACCACATGTTGGGTGGAGCAGGCACCTCTGCTGGGCTGAAGGGTGAGCAACTTGCTACCTACCAGGGAAGGTAACACATAAACGCACTCGACCATGATACAAGTCTCTGGCAATCACTAAAGGAAGACGACTGTTCCTGGTGAGGAGACATTCAGAAGAACAGGGATTGAAGAAGGGTGTGTGAGCATAGGTAGGGAGTCAGGACCATGCAAGTCATGCTCAGGAGACAGTGAAGAGCCAGCAGCACCTGTGTGTACATGAATACAGGGAATGTGAGTCTCTCACAGTAGCCTGGGACCAACTTATAAATATCTGTGAAAGCCAGCCTAATCTTTTATGGGCCTGACCTCTGGTCAGACAAGTAGACTTAGTTTTATATCTTCACAGCTGGAGAAATTTGGGCAAATTAATTAATTTCTCAAAGCCCCTGTTTCCTCATGGTAACCTGGAGTGACTGGATAACTAACTCATAGGCTAGCAGGGAGGAGTAGGTGGATGTACTGCTTGGGGTATGCACAGTATGTACCTGCATTTGGTAAGTGTTCTGTGGATGCTTATTGTTAAGAGTAGTTGTTGCGACTCTCTAGGTTCTTTGAAGTGATGGATAAGTTCTGAGCCAAGCAGCAGCAATGTGTTGGCAGCCTTAAAGAATGGATCAGTGGAGTCAAGTGACCTCAGGAAGAGCCAGTTGGAGACTATTGCAGAGGCCTAGATGACAGCTTAAGTGCTCTGAGCATGTCACAGGCTGAACTGGAGTAAAGAGGAAAGGACTAGAGCTGGGGAGACGGCCTCTGTGCATTAGCACACTGTGTGATAGTACACTGTGTATGTGGGGACTGGAACCCACCGTCGCTTACGCTTTCTATTTTTCTAAACTTTTTTTTCTTTTGGATTTCTAAAGATTACTGCAGAATTACATTTTTTCCTCTTCTATTTACACACTGTTTATTTTCTTTTTCTTTTTAACAATTGCCCCAGAAATTACTATATCAAGATCAAGGTCTAAAATGAAGTTAATTAATTTACCTTCCTCTTCGATAGCCCAAGACCTTAAAGCCCATGTTTGTCTAGCCTCACTCATGTGTTTACTACTTCCTCAGCTCTTTCTATCTTCTTAGATCTCTAATGTTCTGTCTAGGGTCATTTTTTGGTGCCAAATCTATATCCTCTAGATCATCCTTCAAAGGTAGTTATCAGTTGGAGAGATAGCTCAGTGGCATAAGTGCCTGCCTGTCAAGCATATGGTCCTGAGTTCGATAGCCAGTACAAAAAGCAAACAAACAAACAAAACGTTCAAAGGTAGTTACCGGCCTCCACATCTCTCAGTTTTTGTTGTCTGAAAGGATTTGGTGCTTATTCATGGAAAACAGTTTCACTAGGTAAAGAATTCTGGGTTATCAGGTCCTCTCCCCTCTTCTATTGTTAAGATTGACGAATCAGTGTTAATCTAAGGTGCTCTGACTGCGCATATGTCTCTCTCTCTCTCTCTCTCTCTCTCTCTCTCTCTCTCTCTCTCTCGTATATCATGTGATTTTTCCCCTTTACTTCTCTTCTTTTTCAAAAATCCTGCTTGGCATTCCTTGGTATTTCCTATCAACTCTAGGAAAATTTCTCTCGTTTTTCTCTCTCCTCCCCCTATTAGTCATAGGCTCATCTTTCCACATCTCTTAACTTTTCTTTCAGATTTTCTATCTTTTGTCTCTCTGGTCTGTGCTGTTTAATTACTTTTTCTTCTAATCCGTCTACCAGCTAACAAGTTCTCTTTTAAGCTAAACCTAATGTTTCACTACATTTAAAAATTTCAGTCCTGGCATTATTAATTTCTAGAAGTTCTGCTTCCTTCTTTCTCAAATATGTTAGGTTCCTCTTGACAGACTGCTATTCTCCGCAGATATTCCCTAGCTTATCTTTTATTTCATTATACTTAGTAAGTATAGTGATTTCTAGACACAGTGTTACACAGTGCCATGACTGGTGTTTTCTCTTACCTGCCTTTTGTCATCTCTGCTGGCTCGAACTCATTGTTTCTTCTTATGGTTGGTTATTTAAGGTTTGTCTACTGTTCAGCACACTTAAAAACTTATTAGTGGTAATTTATCCAGGCCTAAGATAAAGAAGGCTTCCCCTAGGGAGGATTTATGGATCATTTTGCCAATAACCTGAGAAACTAGCAGTGTGGAGGTACAAATTTATGACGGGATATTTTCCACTCCATCCACGTGCGATAAACCTGGGCTGCTAATCTGTATGAAAGCTAGCTTGTGGTTTGAACTCAAGAACATTTCCTTCTTCCCAAATTTCACATCCCCATGATAGGAAAGGTGTTTGATGTGACTTATTAATCTGGAAGGGCCTCTAGATTGATTTCCCACTGGGGACAGACCTGAGCTTGACATTTGTTTACATGGCTCCACATAATATTAAAACTAAGTTTCTTGCAAGGGGATACACACCAGTAAGCTAACCACCGGGGAAGGTGAAGTGGATGGATCATACAGCTTGGGTAGCATAGTGAGACCTTGTCTCAACATAACATAAAACTGGCAGATGATGTAGTTTGGTGGTAAATCAATTGCCCAGCATGCACAAGGCCCTGGGTTTGATTCACAAAAGAAAAATAAGACTGCTGAGTTTCTCATTTATTTAATCATTAAAGACACAGAATCAGAATGATTCCAGTGGTTCTTATCTAAGTTCTCAACTACCCCTAGATTTAGACTTCATTCTTTTCTATCTTTCCTTTTCAGATTCTATTTCATCCAGCATTATTTGTTTTCTTCAACAACTATATTCCCTAAAACAGAAATTGGTAGGTCTCATTCTGTGTAAACTTGAAAAAGTCACTTCTGATATTTGACTTTATTTTATTTTATTTTTTGTGGAACCAGGGATTGAACTCAGGCCCTTACTCTTGCCAGGGAAGCATTTATTCTACTGATCCATCTCCCTGGTCCACTTCTGATCTTTGAATCTCAGCCTCACCTACCTCATAGGGTATTAAAGAAGATTAAATGAGAAAATGAAGGTAAAAAGGCTAGTGAAGTGTTTGGTTTATTAATTCCCTTGATCTTTACTACTTGATTGGGTTGGATCCTTGGGACAAAGGCACTCAGTCATCTGGTCTGAGGCCCAAAGTCCAAGTTGTACCATCAGCTGGGCCAGCTAGTCAGTGGCCAAAGTTCTTTGATTGCTGAGCTACCAGCTAAACTTTTGATCCTAGAGATGGGGGTTCAGTAACCCAACCAGTCTGTGTGAAGTGCCAATGACAGGGGAGACAACTGATCACTAGCTGTAGTGTGAGGAACAGGAAGAGGCCCTGGGTGAGATCCATAACTTTCTTTTTTTGTTGTTGTCTTTTTGAGACAGGGTCTCACTATGCAGTTAAGGCTGGCCTTAAGCTCACTTTGTAGCTCAGGCTGGTCTCGAACTCACAACAATCCTCCTGCCTCAGCCTCCCAAGTGCTGGGATTACAAGCATGCGCCACCATGCCCGGCATGAGATCCATAATTTTCACAGAACCCCAAGAAGTATTGCTGCCAGCACTATAGGCAAGTTGGACAGCACATTGCTTGGGGTAGCTTCACTTATAAGCTGAGCCTCTGGGAAAAACCAGCTATCTTGGATCAACAAAACAATGGTGAGCAACTCAACCCTTCCCAAAAGAGCTGGCTCTGTAGGTTAGGAAGCCATGGCGGCCTCTGTGGAGCTAGTTAGTTCTGGGTCCTCCCCTATCCTCATCCATTGCAGTCCTCTACCTGGCCACCCCCCTCCTGCCAGAGATACTGTAATTCCTCCTGATACCAGTTGGTTTTAATGAATTTTCAAGGTTGGATCATGGACATTGCTTTCTGTGGATGCCATGCTCTCCCTAGTGAGAGTTCTTAAACTCAGGGTCAGATGGCACCATTGTCTCCTATCCCCTGAACCCTAGTATCAGTTGAGTAATGTGATGCCTTTTCCTGACCATTTATGTCCTCATGATCATTATAGCAATTCCTGGGGCTGGGGAGATGGCTCAGTAGAATAAGCAGTTGTCTTACAAGCTCAAGGACCTGAGTTCAAAAAAAAAAAAAAAAAAAAAAAAAAAAGGACCTGAGTTCAATTCCTGGTTCTGCCAAAAAAAAAAAAAAAAAAAAGCAATTCCTTGGAGGATGAGTTCTTACCAGACAGGTTGGGTATGTCTCTACCCTTGTTCATGGTATAGCCCCAGCCAGAGAGACCTTTCCAACATCCAGAATGGAGGGGAGTGTGAAGAAGTTGCTAAACTATTGCACTGGCTATCAAGTAGCCCAGGTCTAGAAGAATGAAAGTCCTATGATGCTAAGTCATTATAGAATGAAGCTACTTCTAATCAAATGACAGCATATGTTTGCCATTTTATCAGTATACATGTATAAAAGTCAGCTTTTTATGCAAGCTTATCCTTGTTTAAAAAAAAAGTCCAGTCCTAACAATTTAACAAGACAGATACTATCTAAAGCTTATGAATAAATAAATAAACTAGAGATATAGCTCATTGCTCTGAGAGTTCAAGTCCCAGGCCTTTAAGAGAAGAAGGACAAGGAGGAGGAGGAGGAAGAAAAGGAGAAGGAAAATGAAAAGGACAAGGAGAAGGAGGATAAAGGAGGGGAAGGAGAGGGATAAAGGTAGAGAAGGACATGGAAGAGGTGGAAGAAAAGGTAGAGGAGGAAGAAGAGAGGTCAAATACATCAATTAAAGAGAGCCAGTCCCTGGGCTGCTGCAGTTATAACCTTTAGAGAACGCAACCACCTTCAGTGGATCACACTGCATTCTAATTGTCCAGTGGGGAATTGGTGTGTCTTTCCAGGAAAACATTACTAAGGGCTTTTAGCATGAATTATCTCAGAGAAATTCCCTGCAGAGACAGAGAGAAGAATTAGGTACACATTCTGGCTCAAGAGGGAAATATCACTGCATCATGTTCTAAAGTCTGGAATTACTCTGGAGTTCTTTAACTCCCATAGCAAAGATTGGACTTCACTAGAGGCATGTCTTGTCTTACCTCATAAGATGTTTTTCGATATTTGCTCAGTTGTTTCTTTGGCCTGGACTGCCCTTTTCCCTTTATCTGCCAGGCAGACCTCTGTTTATTACTCGAGAGACAGTTCAGGCGGCCCCTCCCCACAATCTTCCTTGACCCTCAATGCTCCCTGCAGAAAGACCAGCTCATCAACTTTTGCTGAGGACTCGGACATAAGTGAGATTAAAAACAGTGCTATTCCTCAAACTCACAGAATGTCTAACCTCAAGAGTGAACCCGCATGTGAACTATGGACTCTGGGTAATAAACATTATGGCAAATCAATTGTGACAAACCTACCACATTCGTAAGGGATGATGCCAGTGGAGGAGACTATGTGTGTTAGGAGGAAGAGGATATATAATCTCTGTACTTTTCCCTCAGTTTTGCTCTGAACTAAAAACTGCTTTAAAAAATAAAGGTTTTTTTTTTTTTTTTGGGCGGGGAGATGGCTCAGTAGAATAAGCGCTTGTCTGGCAAGTGCAAGGGCCTGAGTTCAATCCCCAGTTCCACAAAAATAAAGAAAGAAAGAAAAAGGAAAAATAAAGTTTTTTGTTTTGTTAGAAACAAACACAAAATAGTAGTATTGCTGCTATCCTCCAGTATCCCTGTTTGGGAACATTCTTTGAGAAATTCAAAGAGTGTTCTGATTGTGTGTGCTTCTCACAGCTGGGACTTCTTGACAGCGGGCCTGAGAGCTTCCCTGTCCATATCCTCAGGCCTCTTGCTGGACCTGGCTCTGCAGCCACGAGTGGCGGGCAGGTAGGGCATTCATCTGTCTTCCCCCAGGCAGCCGGGACACTGCCCATGCAGCAGCTGCCCTAAGCATACCTGTGCCGTGAAAGAAGGACTGGATTGCAGACCCTCTGCCAGGAGCGTGCTGATGTGCTGAGTCCCAGAGACTTTCCTAGGCCAAAGTCTGTGGGCTTAAGAAGGAGTTTCTAGGCCTTCCGTTTGGGGTGGCATCTTTTAAAATTTTAAAACATGACATTAGAAGGACCATCCCCAAGGAAGTTGTCATAGGAGAGGCTGGCTTCGAGAGAAGCTGTTGGTGTGAAACCAGTCACTCAGCCAGCTGGGATCCCATCCAAGATAGGCCAGCTCAGGCCTGGAGTTGCTGAGGGTAAACAAGGTACATAGTTCCATGGATGTCACTCTGGTCTAAGAGGAGTGTTGCAGAAATGACCATCTGCCTGTGGCATCAGGACATAGTTTGACCATTACTGGACAGGATTTCTGCCTCATTCCCCCTCCCCCAACGTATCTCTGGTTCTGCCTGCCCCACTCCCAATGTACAGCAGGAACTTTAGGCCCTTGTACACACATGTGTCTCTCATCACCAATATGGAATCTTGGGGAACATTATTTCTGGGTATTGACCCTCTCAAATTTGATCCCCAAAGCCTGATTTCCTCCTAAGCTTCCTATACTTGGTTTCTTTACTGTTCTTTGATTGATCTTGTTACAGAGAAACAGACCAAATGGGAAGAAATGGCACTATGAAGGTTTAGGAAACAGTTTATTTACACTGGTGGGCTTGATTGGGGTTCCTCCCAAAGAGTCAGGGCCCCCCACCAATAAAAGTGTTATGACTTTTATAGGGAAGGCAAGTGAGGAGTTATACAGGCGATTTGGCACATGATTGGAGGGTTGGTTGCTAAAGGAGTTTAAACATAAACACAAAGGAAGGAGTGTTCTGTTATTGGGCCTGGCAGACACATGCACTTGGTATAGGTGGGCATCCTGGGGGACTTTTACGTAAAATTTTTAATTTCCCCTTCAGTCTCTGAGAGGGAGTTCCCACTGCCTACAACCTACAGCTGTTGTTGAAGGGGCAAGCCATATAGCGGGTGGGTTGGGGCTACACGTACCCACTCATCAGACCAGAGACCTGCTCAGGACTCCTCAAACCTGGGGAGGCCAGGACTGCCAGGGCAGTCACTACAGCCATCAGGAGATCATGTGGTGCCCAGTGGTGCTTCTCTGTGTGTGTCCCCAGGAATCATTATGGAGCCTGCAGCCTGTCCCACATGAAGCTGCTAGATGAAGGCCAGTGATAGACTTTGGCACCTCCCCATAAGCCGTAAGAGGAAGCCACAGCCCTATCCTCTTACGGGGAGAGGAGATGTAAAGCCAGGCATTCTTCTTGATGAAGGAAAGGGCTCCCTTGTAGAACCACCGAGGTCCCATATGCCCTCCACTGGCTAAAACCCCATTAGTGATCAGTATGCTCCCTTCTCTTCCCAGGAAAGTAGCCTGGCTCTCCCTGGAAACAGGCCTTCTACCCTTCCTGACTCTTTCCAGCCCTTCCTGTTCCTGAGAGCCTCTTATACTATATCTTGTGTTGGCTCATCCTACCTACTTGAACATGGAATCTACTGAATAAAGCCTCTTGGATGCCCTTCTGGCTGGCACAGCCACAGCAAGGGTGCTCATGCACTGGCTTGGCATCAGGGAGACCACAGTCTCCTGGGAAAGATGGTTATGACAATGAGGAAGAGACCATGGGTGATGCCCTTCCAGGACCCACAAGGCTTCCTGGAAAGGGCACACCTGGGTAGGACCTCGACGAAGCAGCAGAGGTTCTCCAAGTGGATGAAGCATGAGCCCTGCTAGCCATTATAACACATTTTATTTATTTATTTATTTTTTGGCAGAACTGGGGATTGAACTCAGGCTCTTGTGCTTGCCAGGGAAGTGCTTATTCCACTGAGCCATCTCCCCAGCGCCCATATAACACATTTTAGAGAGCCATACCTCATAATTGGGCTGGAGGAAAAGGACATAAGAGAGAGCAGAGAGGACAGCCTGGTGGCTTAAGACCTTGAAGACCACGCTGAGCAGCTGCTGTATCATGGAGGCAGTGCAAGAAGATTCTACCCTGTCCTTCTTACTCTTATTTTTATTTTTGGAGAAAGAGTCTCATTAAATAGTTCAGATTAGCCTTGAACTTACTGTGTAGCCCAGGCTGGTTTGAACCTACAACTATCCTACTTCAGCCTCCCAAGTGCTGGGATCACAGATGTGCATCACTGTGCTTAGATCTTTTTAAGAAAATAATTTATTTATTTTTTAGTTTTTGGTGCTCTTTTTGTGGTACCAGGGGTCAAACTCAGGACTTAGTGCTTACCAGGCTGGCACTTATGCCGCTGAGCTGTCTCCCCAGCCCCCCAAATAGGTTTATTAAGGGAAAACTTTTATATATTTATGTATAGTATTCATATGAATTTTACACATGTGTACACTTATGACACCATCACCACCAAGGCAACAACTCTATCCATCCCCCAATGAAAGTTTCCTCCTGTCCCTTTCTGATGTCTCTCTTATATGCTGTCTCCAGGCAACCACTCATCTGCTGCTGTCACTATAGGTGATTTCGCATTTTCTGAATTTTAAGTAAATGGGATCATCCAGTATGTTCTTTCATTCAGTCTAATTATTTTGAGATGCTTCCATGTTGTTGTGTTTGTTAATAGTTAATTCCTTCTCATTGCTAAGTACTACATCATTGCATGGATTGTGTGATAATATATCTTTCCACTTGGACATTTGTACTGTTTCCAGTTTGGGGCTCTGAATGTTTATGGGCAAATACCTGTATGAATATCAGCATTTGTATCTTGAGTAAATACCTAGGAATGGAATGCCTATGTCCTATGAAAAATATACATTTCACTTTTCAAGAAGTTGCCAAGCCACCTTTCCAAAGCTGTATTCCCATTTCTACATTCTGTCAGCAGTGTACATAGCTCCTACATGTTCTCCAAACTGGGGTGAAAGGGAAATTTTAAAATTGGGTCTTCATTAGATTTTTCCAGCTGGTGACCACAACTGAAGCCCTAGACCTATGGTCCCTGGGACCATACAGGCAGGGGTGTCTGTAAATCCTTCCTGAAGATTCTCTCAAGCAGAGGAACACCCCAAGGGCTGGAGGACTTGAACAAGACCAGAGGAGATACTGAGCTGAGGGGATCTCTGGTCCTGAAGAGACCACAATTCCATTAGGTACAGCTCAGATTCCATGGAAACTGCCTTTTGTATACATGCATGAAGACTACAAGCTGGTATCAGAGCCTTATGGGTAGTAGAAGCAGCAGTGTTCTCCATCCCAAGGATGTAGCCACTAAGCAGACTTTCTAGGAAGAAGACACAGAACCAAAGGCTCCAGAACCCTTCCCACCTATCTAGGAGGAAGGATACTGATGTAGGCTTATTTCCTCTAGGAAACAGCAATGGAACAGCATCCAGGACAATGTTAGCATCTGTGTCCCTACAACCACCACCAGGGCCTGATCTTTCTGGCTAGCCCTCTGTGGGGCTCAGGATCCCTGATGGTAGAATCTAATTTAATCTTTAGGGTGTGAGCCCCACTAGAGTTTGTGCTGTGCTATTCATTCATTAACTCATTCATTCATTCATCAGCCTTAGTCAGTGCTTCATCAGAACCAGAGATGACTCAGGCAGGTTGAGTACCAACTGAGAAACCCTCCAGGTCCCACCAATATGTTTCAACATTATGCAACAGAAGGGCACTGACATATTCTCCACAAAGGAATGATCAGGTGGGACTTGGGTTGTACGGAGATCGCCTGTAGCCAATATGGAGGATGGATTAGAGCATGCATAGAATATAGGCAAGGAAGTCATTAGGACGAGATATGGGAGGATCTAATGGGGCAGGTAGTGGTGGGAGCTAAAGGAAAGATGACAGGGTGAGGGAGTGTGGGGGTGGATCAGCACAGTCCAAAGCCACCAGCTCTGTTCTTTCATTCATCTAGTGAAAACTGTCCTTGCTGACCCCCACCAAACATTAATTGCATAAATGATAAGCAGATAGAACTGCAGATTGGACAGATGAACTGCAGATTGGACAGATAAACAGCAGATTGGACAGATGTACAGATGGTGTTTGGTCACAGGAACACAGACTGAAACAATCACCTGGAAGTGGCAATTGAGCAAAGACATGAATCTCCCCACCCACCAGTTCATCATCTGTTGCCTGAGCAGCCGTCATTCACCCAGGTGAAGGTGGGGACCACAGGTGCCCTTCAGGATCTAGCAGGAAGCTGTTAACTCAACCTGGGCTGGCTCCCAGCTCAGTCACCTGTGAAAGAAACAAGGACACAGTGATCCCTTCTTGTCCTACATTCCTTAGGCAGTGAAGGACTCCCTGCAACCACAACTCTGAACTTCTAGAAAGGAAACCTCTGAGTTAGGAGGGCCATGAAGGGGAAGTTAGAGCCTCTTGAGGAGGTTAAAGGCTTTAACTTGATCGCTGCCTAGGAGGAATTAGGTCTTGGCTGTGTTCACTGTGCCTCTGTACTACGTAATGTTTCTCTTCTTTTACCCAGTGAGTATAGCACAGTGCAGGAATGTTTCTCTCATTTAGGTTCACTTGCTGAAGACTCCACCTGTGGATGACCTTAGAGTAACATTCACTCCATCCAGAATGCCCCTTAAAAAATCCTGTGCAGGGGCCAGGCTGCAGATCCAGGAGAGGCAGCAGGTAGGGGAGGCTGGATTTTCTGGTAGGGGCAGAAAAACGCTACAGGTATGTGGAGAAAAGGCCCAGAAGTGAGGGTTCTGAGTGCTGGACAGGGTAACACAAGAACCACTCTACCTTATTAAGCTGATACTGGACCATAATCATAGGGGCTTGGGAATCTGTGTTTGTATTCGTCCTCTTCAGTTTGAGTCATGAGGGTCAAGACTTCTGGCCCAGGCCTTTGGAACGAGATTTGTAAAGATTCCCTGAAGCAGATTCCCCCTGCTTCTGTGGCTCAGCAATTTATCGGCTTGCTTATGTTTACAGTGAGTGCCTCTCCATCTGAAGTCTAAGTCCAGAGCCTCTGGCCCGATGTCTAAATCAGACCAGCAGGTCTCTTTGTTTAGTATGTGAGGAATATGATCGTGTGGTCTGGCCTGGGAGCTGCTTGTAGATTTTTGGAGCCACCTGTGGTTTTGGTATTAGGGTTTCATGTTGAGAGGACACCTAAAGGCATCCACTCAGTCCCTCCTTTGATATAGGATGAAACAGAGACACCGACAGGAAAGATAAGACCCAAGATCCTGGCTACAAATGGCCAAGCCTGTCTGCCTGAACTCCAAGGACTTCAGGGGATCTCCATGCTGTGGCCTTCCGGAATGGTCTTCTTAGGGGCACCCAGGGATACCAACTTAGTTACTCCCACCTTTGGCCTGTTCCATGTTCCGTGGTCCCACCAGTAGGGGACCCTTGCCCTTGCCCTTGCCCATCAGACCACTGAGAGAAGAGAACCTGCCTTGCAGGCCTGCTGGGAGAACAAGCCCTGACTAGCTGCAGGGGATGGTAGCTGCAAAGCAGGGGACAGCTGCCAGATGCAGGAGTTCCACACTGGCAACAGGGGCCAGGAGTTCAAGGCCAGGATGGGCAGGGCCTGGACTCTGACCCAGTGACGAGATAAGCATGCAAGGACCCAGGCAGTGCCTGGCATTGAGCACAGAGCTGTGGGCTGAGCCTGTCATTCTCTGCCTAGACACTCCCCTGGGGCTTGATAGTAAAGTCCAGAGCCAGGCACCACATGGTGATGTCAGAGAAAGAAGTATTTGGGCACAGGCCAGATGGTCCAGGCTGGGCATCTCTGGTCCTGGGTCATGAAAACAACTCAGATGGAGCTAGGGAGCTGGCCCTTAGATCTCCTGCAGCCCTGCCAAGTGCCCCTCTTAAGTAGTGGTCTCCCTGCCTCAGGTGAGCAGAGGAATGTGGAAGAACTGGGTGTAGTGTGCTCTATATTTGGGCTCCAAGTGGCCCCCACCCCCCACCTGCTGGTGCCTCCTGGAGCTGCAGATGGGGAGGGGGGTGCAGAGCCCAGGTGGCTGGCTCTACTCCAAGACAAAAGTTACATACACAAAGTTCCTCTTGGCTTCTGTCTGTGTCCTTCATGCTTGGCCTGGGCATGAATGGAGGTTTCCAAGGCTGCTTGCTAAGTGAACAGTGGCCGGAACAAACAGCAGGACAGATGGGCCCTCAGCCCAGATTTCTACCAGGCACATGGGAAGGTGGATAGCCTGAGGCTCCAATATTTTTGGGTGGGGAGAAATGAGCAGGGTGAATGAGCCACTAACTTTGGCCCTCCTCATGGGCAGCAACATTTGTAGTGTCAAACCTGAGTCAGGCTAGGGCTTCACTGGGGTGTCCTTTATAGCTACAGTTAGTGGCAGAGACAGGAAGAGAAACAGCCAGAGATATCAGTCTGGACCTTTCCAGATGGTGGGGTGAGAGCTGTGATCCTATATATGCCAACTCCTCTAGGACTCTTGACAGCAGAAGTCAGGTAACAGAATCTAATAAAGAGGCCAGTTAGGGGCAGAGGCAAATGCCTTTCTGTTGAGGAGCTCCATGCATTAAATGGGGTAGTATCTCTTTCTTGGTAGGTTTGGCATGGAGCTTGTGGGAAGCAGTTGTGGGACCTGACATGGGCCTCTCCTATGGGCAACTCCACCCTATCATTTACTCCCACTCTTGGTCCCATGATGCATCCTTACTCCAAGAGGGCCACCATGAGTGGCTGAAGGCATTCTCAGTAACAACAGTCACAGCTTCATTCAGTCACCACCCAGCCAGCCTGTGCATCACAGGTAGGGGAGTAGGCATGAGACAACTTTGAGCAAAATGAGGCTAACAGAACAATCCTCCGTTTTAGGCCTCTGGGTGGCCTGAATGCTCCCAGCATCCCAAGGGACTGACATCTGGACCTGGATCCCTGGCCGGTCACACACTACATGCCAGTGTCACCTATTGATGGAACACACCAATTCATCATTTCTAGTCACTCAGAAAATGCAAATTAAAACCATAAGGAGAGGCCACCACATCCTGTAAAAATCGTTAAAGGAAAACATTGACAGTATCAAGTGCTGTGCCAGCCAGATCGCTCAACAGACTAAAGCACCTGCTTAGGCAGAATGTAAGGTCTCAGTAGAATAAATGCCTGCCTGGCAAGCACAAGGTCCTGAATTCAATCCCCAGTACTGAAAAAAAAAAAAAGAAAGAAAGAAAGAAAGAAAGAAAGAAAGAAAGAAAGAAAGAAAGAAAGAAAGAAAGAAAGAAAGAAATTTGGGCTGGGGAGATGGCTCTGTGGAATAAGTGCTTCTCTGGTAAGCACAAGGGCCTGAGTTCAATCCCTGGTTCCACAAAAAAACAAAAACTATCACTCTTTAAGCAGAATGCAACAGCCAGGGTTCGATCCCTGGCATGCTGTGCTGGCCCTGTCCCTGGGGTGAGCTAAGACAGCGACTGAGACTGGGCATGGTGGTGCTCGACTGTAATCCCAGCACTTGGGAGGCTGAAAACAGGAGAATCACTCCGAGTCAGATCTACGTGAGACCCTGTAGACCCTATACTAAATACACACCAAAAGCCAAAAAGGTATCAAGTGCTGATCAGGATGTGAAGCAGTGGGAACTCTCAGACATGGCTGGAGGGAATACAAAATAGTACAGCCAACTTAAAACATTTTGACATCTTCTTGTAAAGTTAGCAATACTCTGACTATCTCATTCCTAGATATTTGGCCAAGAAAAGTGGGAATTTAAGCTCATAAAAAAACCTGTCAGCAATCATGTATGGCAGCTTTATTCAAATGGCTCCATACTGGAAGTAACCCAGATGGCCTTCAGCTGGTGAATGGATAAACAAGCTGTGGCTTCCGTAGAGAAGAATACTGCTTGGAAGTAGAAAGGAATGAACAACTGATGTGAGCAACCAAGCTCGGGTACCACGCTCATTGTTGTGATCTGTGTCTGGAAGTCACCTAACCCTCACGCAGTCATGGGGTGGCTTCCAGAGTTTATGACTGATTCCTGATCCAGTGCTGGGATCATGGGTGAGAGTCCTACACCCGCCCTGGGGCAGGCAGTCTGTACACAATACAAAGGAGGGAAAGGGGCTTGTTCTTTGCTGTGCGCCTCCCTTTTTCTCTCTTCTTGCTTTTGCTGTTCTCTGCTGCCATGAACCTTTGCCTTCTGCTATGTGCCAGCTGAGTGTGGACTGAAGCCTCCACAAAAACTGATCTAAAAAAATCATTCCTTCCTTAACTTCGGGCATGGGACATTTTGTTTGAATAGTGAGAGAAAAGTAACCAAGTCACTTCTGATTCCCTTCACACTTTGGAGAAAGCAAAACTGTAGGGACAGAACATTGATCAATGGTTGCTGAGGGGCCAGGGAGATGGCTCAGTAGAATAAGCACTTCCCTGACAATTGCAAGGGTCTCAATTCAATCCCCAGTTCTGCCAAAAAAAAAAAAAAAAAAAAAAAAAAGAGATTGCTGAGCCTAGACATGGTGTGGGGAAGGCACTGTCTCCAGAGGGGTAAGAAGCAATATTCTGAGATAATGGAAATATTTTCTCTCTTGGTCGTGCTAGTGATTGCATGACTGTATGCATTAATCAAAACCTCTATAATTACATACCCCAAAAGATGGATGTTACTGTACATAAAATGTCAACAAAGGCTTTTAAAACACACCCATTAATCACAGTCACTCTTTCTGAGCCCCGACAATTTGCCAAGCACTGTACCAGGGCCATCAAGTCTGTTTTATTATCCATTTACTGACTTGCTCATGCAGCAAGACTTTTGGGGTTCAGACACCAGGCTCCGTGTCTGTTTGGTCTTCCCGGCATCTCAGGTTGTACAGCTGGCTTCCTGAGCCACATGGCTCAGGCTTTCTACAGGCTGAGGAATTCCTAGCTCTGTCTGCCTCCTGAGAGGTTCACAGGCTGAAAAAGGTGGCCCAGGCGAAGGAGCTAAGAGGAATGACCCAGGAAGGAGCTGTTGCTTCAGCAAGGTGCTGTCCTCATGCCAGATGGATAGGAGATGAGGCCAGGTAGACAGGGCTTGTATCCAGGTGACCAGGTCACGTTGCTCACAGCTGCGACCACAGAGCATGAACTATGTGTTTGGCTTTCTCACTAGGTGGCTCTTCTGCGGCTCAGTTGTTTCTGCCCAGCTCACATGAGAGTGGCCTTGGTTTCTCTGGTGAGAAAATTCAGAAGTGGGAAATCCCAGGATAAACTCAGGGTCAGTTATGTACGTACAGGAACCTCGTACCATGGGGAAAAGGAACAAATCACATGTCATAGACACATCTCAAAAACAATGCAGAATGAACAAGTGAAAAGATGGAAAGATATGATACCACTTAAGTTAGTTTTAAAAATACACAAAATATTACTGTGTATTGTTCTGGATATAAACTTGGGTATATATATATATATATATATATATATATATATATATATATATATATAATCTCCAAGTACGTATAGCATAATAATATATAGTACCATGTATTGTTGTGGATAAAAATGTTTTAAAAGCATGAATAAGAAGACTATACAGTAATTGAGGGGCTGGGGAGATGGCTCAGTGGAATAAGTGCTTGCCTGGCAAGCACAAGGGCCTGAGTTCAATCCCTGGTTCCACAAAAAAAAAAAAAAAAAGAAAGAAAGAAAACAATACAGTAATTGAATTAGCTCCATAGAGGACACACAGTTAAATGGCAAACTGTTAACACTTGACATGTATGGGTTAAATTGAGCAATTGTGTTTCACATTTTTTCTGTTCTTTGGGCTAAAATATGTCATAATTTACAAACAAGCAAAAATGAACCTTGAGAACATTATGCCAAGTAAAACACAAAAAGATAAATATTGCATCATTCCACTTCTACAAGATATTGTCAAATTCACAGGGCCAAAGCCAAAGGTAAGACCGTGATTCTGAGGAGCTGAAAGGGGGGCCAGGCGACAGTGTTTAATGGGGACAGTTTCAGGCTGGGACAATGAGAAAGTTCAGGTGATGGAGAGTAGTGAAGACTGAACATAGTGACTTACTTAACACCTCTTTATGGTACACTTAAAATGCTTGAAACACTGTTTTAGTTTATACACACTTGCTATAAGAAAGAGAAATGAAAACTACCTAGGACAGGCAAATCTGTCCAGGGCTAGGGAAGCTGCCAGGAAAATGGTCAATGGGTGTGGGGTTTCTTTCTGGGGTAATGAAAATGTTCTAAAATTGATTGTGGTGATGGATGCACAGCTCTGTGACTCCACTAAACGCCCCTGAATCGAGCACTTTTACCAGTGAAGTGTACGGTGTGTGACTTCTACCTTGGTAATGCTGTGGGTTGTTTTTTTTTTTTTTTTCCTAAAACCAAAGGGGGATATCCTTTCTATGTCAGTCATGCTAACAAAAACTGTGGGCCAGGTCGGAACCAGCCTTGTCATGAGTGTCACAGCATCATCAGGCGTCTCCAAACCTCCCCCACGTCTGCCTCCGCACAGCACAGGGGAGGAACTCTGCCAGTTGTTTGGAGCCATTTCTGGGTCCACGGACAGGATCTGGCAGGGATGCAGAGTTGTTGTATCTGCAGAATGAGGTTA
This sequence comes from Ctenomys sociabilis, assembly GCA_004027165.1. NCBI lineage: Eukaryota > Metazoa > Chordata > Mammalia > Rodentia > Ctenomyidae > Ctenomys > Ctenomys sociabilis. Next base: position 119,851 of record PVKA01001795.1, read on the forward strand.
CTGAACATGAGCTCCAGGCTCCAGGGATTCTGAGCCTTAATTAATACCCACAAGGCCCCCAATGATTGTGATGTCCCAGGTTCAGTAGCATGCACATCCTGGCCTTATTAGCTCCAGCACATTACAAAGGAGAAAGACGGCAGCCTCTCACTGCCTCCTAATTCCCTGCAGGCAGCAGCTGTCTCTCTGGCCACTTGTCTTGCTTTCTAGGCCACCCCTAGTGTCCATATGGTCTGGACTGACCACACCAGGACTCTGGTGATCATCAAGCTGACGTCTACTTTAGGTTACTGTGGAGGGGAACCCGGCAGACCTCCAGTAGCAATTGTGGTGACAGCTCCTCTGGAACTAAAGAAGGGCTCCAAGTGAACAGGGCTAATCTTTTTTGGGTTAGATGTGCCTCCTTGGGTTGAGCCCAGCTAGCTTAGCTGGTGGGGCACTGCCTGGAGGACTGCCTGTGCTCTCTACCCAGGGCAGGTGGGTGTAGACAGAGCTGGGACCTTCTGGCTGTTTGCTTCTTCCACCTCAAGTTCTCCCAAGGCCACGTGGCATAGTCTTTTTTCTTTGTTCTGACACTGTCCTCCCAGGGGTACAACCTGAGATCACATCTTTGGGCCATTCACCCACAAGGACTGGCCTGGGTCTATTGATGCTGGGACATCTGGTTTCCATGAAAAGCCCTCCCTACCCTAACAGAGCCTCCATGACCCCCAACACTGTCCCACAGCCCATCTGTAACCATGGGGATATCCTTTGGCCAGGGTAACAGGAGAGAGAAGGGGCATCCAAGAACCAGGATCTGTAGCCCTAGACACTCTGAGCTCTGGGATTTTCATTTAAATTTAAAGACTCCAAGGCCCATGACTTGAAGACCTATAACCAAAAGGACCCATGGTACTTGCTGTCCTCAACCCAGAGGACCCATAGTCCCCAGTGCCTGCTGATTCCGGGGAGTATGTGACCCTGGTCTACTGCCAGGATTAAAATTTGGCTCTAAATTTTTGTTCCCATCAAAACTCATGTTGAGGCTTGGGCTCTAAGCTACCAGAGCTGGGAGGTGATGAGAGTTTGAGTGGTGATTAGGTCACGTGGGCATCACCTTTATGAATGATTAATGTCTTTCTCAAGGGACTGAACTAGTTATGAAAGGAAGGGGTTCATTCACAAAAGCGTGAGTTGTTAGCAAGGGGCCCTGGCACATGCCCTCTTCTTCTCCTATGCATATTTCTCTTCTGCCAGGAAGCGCTCTCCAGAAGCTAAGAAATGCAGGTTCCATGGGCTTGGATTCCAGGAGTGTGAACCAAAATAAGTCTCTTTCCTTTACATATTACCCAGCCTCAGACATTTTGTTATAATGACAGAAAACAGACAGTGACAGTCAGCTTCTGGTACGCAGGCCTCTCTAACCGGCCCCATCAATGGGTATCAGTCACACGTGTTGCTGCTAAGACACAGTGTAGCCTTCTCTACACTGAATCCTGCTTCCGGGGACTAATCCTAGCTTGCCACACTTCGCTCAGGCATGCTGCATCCTAGTGGATATAACCTGTCACTCCTGTCAAGTAGCTCTGCAGATTGTGGGCATCGCCCCACACCCAGACATCCTTCCCTTCCCCTCTCCCTCCCTGCTTCCTGTCATCCCCACACATAGCCAGCCAATGTTAATCTCTTTCCTTATCCAGGTCTTGTCAAACCAGATGGGGTTGAGGCCAGTGCCCTTCTAGACACCGCCCTTGTGCTGAATGCAAGGTCTCTGCCCAGCCCTCTCAGGGCAGTATAGCAATGTGATTAGACACACAGGCACTGGAGACAGGTTCCTGGGTTCAACCCCTGTCTCCTCCTCATGCCTGCTATGTGACCCTGAGCAGGTTGCTTCAGCTCTCTGTAAAATAAGGGCCTTTATAAACTACAGGCCTATGAGGATGAAATGAGGTCTTGTGGAAAGTGCTTTGGGTCTGACATCCAGTACATACCTAGGGAAGGTCAGTGGGCAACAATGCTGAACCAGCTGCTTCTGAACCTCCCTGACCATCTGCCATCCATGTCTAAGAATGTGTCCTGAGAGCTGGGTGCAGTGGCCCATGCAACCACAGCTACTTGAGACATCTGGCAAGAGGATCACAGGTTCTAGGCTATCCTGGGCAACTTAGCAAGACCCTGTCTCAAAACTAAAATTGAAAAAGCTGGCAATGTGGCTCAACAATAGAGAGCTGGAGTAGCATACACAGCACTGGGTTCAATCCCCAGTCATTCACACACACACACACACACACACACACACACACACACACACACACATTGTCCTGAAACAACTGCCAGGTATCCTGCTGAAGTTTAAGGGATTTATATTGACAATATTGCCTGAGAATAGGAAATGCTGTCATTGATATAAGCAGGCTGCAAATCCCTGCCCCAAAGCTCACTAATGTGCCCAGCAAGTGCCCCCAGGCACACACCCCACTGGGCCACCTCCTGACTCCTAATGCAAATCTGTGGGGGTTTAATGATGGGGTGCCCGGTCCATCCCTTGGCAGCTTGGAGAGAAGGCTGGCTTTCCTCTATTTATAGTTAAATTTCTCTGCCATTACAACTCATCTCTAATTTGGTAGGGTTTTTTATTATATGTTCTTTATCTTCTCTTCAGTGGATCAGTGGAAAAATAAATGAAAAGGAAATCATAGAGGTTGTGGTTAGGAAGAACTACCAGGGAGAACAGCAGGCTTCATGTTCCCCTTCTCTGTGACGCCTGGGTGTCCCAGGACACCAGAACAAGAAGTGGGTGTGGTTACAGGTTGTTTGTGGGGCAAGGCACCCAATATGGCAGCTTACCTGTCATGCTTTTAAAATGTGAATCAGGGGTTGACTTATCACCCCAGAGGGAGAGATGCTTGGGCCCCTTAAGTGGAGCCAATGACAACTTAGCACCATGAGGAGGAGAGGCTGAGGCCCAGATCTGTCCCGCCCTTGGTGTCCAAGACCTTGATCCTCCTGGCTCCTGGAGCCCAGGGAGTTGCTACCCCTTCCTCCCTTTCTTCTTCACAGTGACCATGGTCTGGGAGGCGGGGGACCTACACTGGCCAGACCAAGAGGACAAGAGCAAACATGCCTGCCATGGGGGCTCCTCTGTGGCCTTCCATGGAGAAGCAGGGGTTAATATGGTCAGCATGGGTCACCAACTTGTATCCAAGTTCTTCCTCAACAGCCCACTTTAGGAGGTCTGGCACTTCTCATTGTGGGGCAAGGCTGGAATTACTGGAGTTATTTTAAACTAGGTAGAACAAAGGGCCCTTGTGCCTGCGGTCTGTGGTCTACACACATGAAGAGGCTGTGCTGGGTGGGACGCTGGCAGGCCTAGCTTTCAACTGATCTCCCATGGTTAGCCTGAATGTAGGGGTGTTGTTCTTCACCCCAAAGGTCTGGCATGATCCCCTCAGGCTGGGTAGAAAGGGCCAAGCTATATGTGGTCCTGGTAGCCAAGATTGTGCCCAGAAACTGTGATCGAGTCCTGGTCCCTCAGCCCTGGTCAGCAGCAGGCCCTCAGGTAGGGAGAGCAGGAGAGTGGGAAACAGGCAAGGGGGTGAAGACAGTCAGGGAGTTAGGAGGAGCAGGAGAGGGAAACAGGCATAGATGCCCAGTGGTTAAACTGGCCCAGACCACCTGGGTTCTAGGCCCAGCTTGGTCAGCTAACAGATGTTGTCTGGCTTTGTACAACTCCCCAAACGCTTTTGGTGTCTGTCTGTCTGTCTGTCTGTCTGTCTGTCTGTCTGTCTGTCTGTCTGTCTATCTATCTATCTATCTATCTATCTATCTATCTATCTATCCATCTATCTATCATTTTTGCCTTTTTGAGACAGGGTCTTGCTAGGCAGTTCGGTATGGCCTTAAGCTCACTTTGTAACCCAGGCTAGTCTTGAACTCACAGCAATCCTCCTGCCTCAGTGCCGGGATTACAGGCATATGCTACCATACTGGGCTGTGTGCCTCCATTTAATCTATAAATGGGAATAGTAACAGTACATTGTACCAACAACTACCGAGGGTTCACTACGTTGAGTGTGACACGGAACCTGCCTGGTGCTTTGCAGCCCTTGTGGCCCTACCCTATCCCTGCTCTGCACTCTGTGGGTAGAGGATGAACAGGGTCACTTGACCTGTGACCCCCCCCTTAAAGGGCAAGGAAAGAAGCAGACTGGCACTGGATGCCAGTAGTGAGGCAAGGGAAGGTTGCAGGCTGCTGTGGCTCTGCCTGGTGAGGGTGGTGGCACTTGCTAGACTGGAACTCCAGCGCCCCAACTTCTCTGCCCACTTTCCTCTGCTCAGGGAGGGGCCTCAGCCCCACACCCATCCCAGACCCCATGTCTGGAGCTCTGCCATACTGGTCAGGTCCCTCAGTTGGCTTTTCCTCTCCACACCCCCAGTGAGGTGGCACCTGGCTTTCATGCAGCCACATCTGGTGCCCCCCATAAGGTACCAGCGCAGGACAGATGTGTCTGTGTGCAGAACCAGGACTGTGCAGCCTAGTGTGCCCATCCCAGGACATGCTTAGATTTCAGCCCTAGCAGTACCCTTACCAGAGAGGTGGCCTTGGGCCAGTAACTGGGCTTCTCTGAGCATTTCCTCACTGGCCAGATGAGAGGGGAGAGTCCCACCCCAAAGGTCATTGGAGGGTCAGTAGGAGAACAGTGAACAGACCCTCTGTGGAGCATGGCATGCAGTAGGTGCTCAGCTCATCCCAGGAGCCTCAGGGACTCACCGGGACGGCAAGGGGCCTTGGCACCAAAGTAGATCACCCACCAGTCACATTTCCTTAATTTCACACCAGGCCACTCTCTGCTGACTCTACCACCCGTGCCCTTTTTTCAGACCTCCATCTTGGCCCCTCCAGTCTATTCTCCACATTCAGCCATAGAATGGAATTTAGAGAGTGTACCCTGAATTGTAATAGTTCCTGCCTATAACCATCTGTGGCTCTCCATTCCTTTCAGGATGAGGTTTAGAGTCCTGGGCCTGGCCCTTGAAACTGATGTGATCTGTGCCTGCTGGCTACTCACCTCCACACCCATAATTCTCTGGACATATTCCATGCAAAAGCTATAGAGGACCTTTACCCCTGGACAGGGCTTTATCCCTGGACAGGGCTTTCACCCTCCTATCTCCAAATTCCCTGTATCCAGTGTGTGGCATAGCTGGACTTGGCCTCTGCAAACCCCTCTCTCTCCACATAATCTACTGGAAAACCCCTCAGCCAACCTCCAAAGCTGCAACCAGGATAATAAAAATGTTTCCTCTCTCCTCGCTCTTCCCATATCCACACCAGAAGCCGGCATGGGAACAAGATGTCCTGGTGCCCTCCCCTACTTGCCAGCTCACCCATCATCTCTTAGGGGCTGCAAGAGGCAGGGCATTGTGGGGAAGAGAGAAGATGGGGCTGAGCTCTAGGGCTGCAATTTGACCCCTGAGACTGCTCCGTGGCAGACACACAACTTCTGGACCTCCCTCAGCTAGGCACTTTCGGGGGCTCCTCAGAGATGCCCCCGACCCCCTTCCTACTGAGGACCCCTCAGATCAGTTCCTAGCAGGGGCTTCACCTCCTCAGTCAGAGGCTTGCAACCCATGTCAGCCACTTTCTGTCACTGTCAACTCACCTGAAAGGAAGTGACCTTGGGCATGACACCTCCATGACAGCGCCAGGCTGGCTGTCTTGGGTTGAGCATCTGGACATTTTTCTGGCTTGGATTTTTTTTTTTTTTTTTTTTTTTTTACTCATGGCATCTTTTATTATTGTTCATGGTATAAAGACACTTATTTTTAATATTTTTCCATTTTTAAACAGAATCATAAGGGAATATACCAATAGTGATCTATTATCTGAGTGATACATCGACACATTTCTGGTCCTCAGAAATAGTTCTCAAATTTGTTCTGAATCTCTTACTGTTGTGGAACGCAGCTGTTTTGTTATTTAAAAATTGTGGGAATTTCATACGATTCCTTTTTGTTAGCATATTTTTGGCTATTTTGAATCAGTTTTTTGATTTACTAGGCTTTTGTGAGAAAAAGATTTATTTAGCTTAATTTCCATTACTTTTAATTATCTCCATACCTTTCCCTGTCGTGCACATGGAACAAGAGACGGGAGCACACTCTTCAGTCCTCTGTGGTTAAATTCTTCCTATTGACCTCCCTGAGAGTCCTCCGCTGGGGGGTCAGAGCCCCGTTTTCACAACCCTGGTGTCACCACCTCCCATGTCTCTGGTGCCTCATTAGTTATGTCCCTTTGGCCTTCTTAGATCTAAACCTGTTTTTGTTTTTTTGGGTTTTTTTTCTCTTTCTTTCTTTCTTTCTTTCTTTCTTTCTTTCTTTCTTTCTTTCTTTCTTTCTTTCTTTCTTTCTTTCTTTCTTTCTTTCTTTCTTGTGGAACCAGAGATTGAACTCAGACTCTTGCACTGGCCAGGGAAGCACTTACTCCACTGAGCCATCTCCTGACCCCAGATCTAAACACAGAGCAAGATCACAACAAAACACCACAAGTACTTTATAATTTGGAAAATGTTTAATTTTTCTACTCATGACACTGAACAATGATGTGTCATCCATCTGTAGTTTAATTAACTCCCCATCTTTTGTTCTTTATAAATTTACATATCCAATTAGCTGTCTATTTAATTTCTCATCATTTTGCTACAAAACTCTTTAACAGGAGTGATTTTTAACTTAATGGATTTTGCAGTTTATTTGTAACAAGTCAGTTTGTAAAACTTGGTTTAGAAGAGCCAGCCAAATAGCTCAGTGGATTAAAGCACTTGCAAGCAGGCGTAGGGGCCAGAGGTTCAATCCCCAGGCCTGCCATGCCAGCCTCACCCACCAGAGCACGCTGAGATGGCAATTGAGACTGGGCATGATGGCACGTGCCTGTAATCCCAGCTCTTGGGAAGCTGTAAACAGGCGAATCACTATGAGTCTGATCTAGTAGTGAGACCCTGAATACTCTGTAGACTCTTTCCTGAAATACAAAAATAAAAAAGAAAGAAAAAAGGTGGTTTAGGCTTAGCGAATAATAGCTGACAGTCCTGCAAAGTTTCACTACCAAAATTTGGAGTACTTGGTAGCTTGTTCATCAGGACAGATAATTTTCCAGTTATCAAAGATCACACTTGGAAATCAAGTTGGGACTGAAGTCAGTAGGTACACACTGAGCACATTCCTGAAAAGGACTACATGAATTGGCTGGATATGGTGGTGCAGTCTGTAATCCCAACTACTCTGGAGACTGAGGCAGGAGCAGAGTCATCCCAGGGCCTCCTGGGTAATTTAGCAAGACCTTGTCAAATAAAAGGGCTAGGAATGTAGCTCAACATTCCCTGGGTTCAACCCTCACAAAAGAAACAAGCCAGCAAGGGTGCAAACAAACTACACAGGCCAAAGCACACCAGGGCCAGGGGCTGTTAAGGAGATGCAACAAATCACAGTATGTGAACAGCCATGCTGGCTCTACATAACTGATGTTGTTCTGCCGAGGAACACTGTGCTCGTGCATTTAACCACACTTGGTGTCAGGTCAGCGTGGCTAAAAGCTTGTTTAGGCCCCACCAGAATTTCTGCTTTTTTATTTTATATTTTATTTTATTTTTGAGAAGTCTGTGTCAATTCCCACTTTTTTGTTGAAGCAGGTGAAGTTCTGGTAAACAAAGGGGCAATCTGATCCCAGGAGAATCCCGTTGTCAACCGACCCGAGCACCAGAAACCTGCAGATGAACCAAATGGGCTGTGAAGGACTTTCCACACCACATCTTATGGCCTTGATACAGTCTTCTGGATGAGATTTTCATAAACAGCCAATTTTTGTGCAAAGGCAACTTTTGTAGTTGCAGGAAGACAAACTCAAGTTCTGACTTGTATCAAGTGCATTGTGTTTCCAACATCATCAATAACTGACACTTCAGCATTTAACAGCCAATGGTAGCTACTTGATTCTTTGTTAAAATAAGTCTACATTGAGCTGGGAAGATAGCTCAGCTGCCTGGCAAGCATAAGGACCCAGGTCCGATCCCCAATACTGTATGTCGTGCCTGCCCCAGAACCCCAGGCACACTGGCCACTGAAAATGAGCATGGTGGCACACAGCTGTGGTCCCAGCTCTGGGAAGGCTGAGATGGAAGGATCACTATGAATCTGAGCTGTGTAGCAAGACCCTGTACCAAAGAAATAAATAAAAGATAAAATAAGTCTCTATGGCTCTAAGAGACAAAGACAGCTATTTGTTTGGCTAAAAAAGGAAAGAAGATGACCTTTGTTTTGCTAACATTTGAGAGTCGTGACCACAAATTAATATAATCATATACAGATTGTTCAAGAAATTATCAAAGATCACACTTGGAAATCAAGTTGGGACTGAAATCAGTAGGTACACACTGAGCACATGTTGCCAGAAACAATCTAATTTGAAAGCAGAGTGAGAAATGCACTGTTAGGAGAATTGTCTCAAACATTCATGCAGAAAAAGTCTAATAGCATAATAATTAGAAAATTATTTCCAATAGCAAAGCCCTGTCTCAAAAAGACTGAAAGAAAAAAAGAAAGAGAGAAAGAAAGAAAATGAGACCCACATGTGTAAACATCGTATTGTCTCCTTAGGGTAAGAGCCTGAAACGCTAGATAAAGTCTGAAGGGCATAATAGATACTGTAGGGGCTGGGAAGATGGCTCAGTAGAGTAAGCACTTGCCTGGTAAGTGCATGGGACGGAGTTCAATCTCCAGCTCCACAAAAAAAAAAAAAAAAAAAAAAAAAAAAAAAAAAAAAAAAAAAAAAAAAAAAAAAAAAAAAAAAAAAAAAAAAAAACACAACTGTGAGAAAGGAATGGACTTGTCCATAAGGAAGGGAAAGAATTACTGAGATGAGAAGGACAGGAGGGAGTTGGGGGAAAGAGATATATCTGTGAATATAAGCAAGATAGTTTGGAGAATCATACTGTGGATTTCTGCTGATCTTTGGAAAGGAGCAGTTAATGCTTAAAAATTTTGTTTTCTTGTTGTCTTTTCCCCCCTTTTTGTCTCTTCTTAATTTTTTCTTTTTCCAATTTGGTAATCTGAAAAACTGATTTGAAGACAACACTATGCAATACAACAAACACTGTCGAATTCATATTATTTTGTTTAGTGAAATTCTGTATCATTTCTAATTTTTCTTTTCTATTACTATTCTGTATTCTCTTTTAAAAATTAAAAAGCAAGAAAGAAAATTACTTCCAGGCTTTCTATGTGGCAGTTTTTTTGTGAATATAATTTAGCATAGGATTTACTCAAAAGAAGGTAAATTCACAAAAGTCCCCATTCTACACTTACATTGCACCCTAGAGTTGTGTGCTGCTGCTGTTTCTGGAAAAATAAAACTGGAAGTGAAAAAGGACCAGATGACAAAGGGCAATCATTCCTTCTTCATCATCTCCTATTCCGTTCTTGCTTAGCTCATCTCAGCTGTAGTACTGCTGAACAATTTTCTCAGCAGTGGCAGACAGCATGCAGAGCACATGGTCAGAGCTGGGTGACACCCCCATGTCCAGGTTCTGGCAGGAGCCTGAGAACGCAGCTCTGGTACCTGCACCAGTGAGCTCGCCTGCCAGCTCCATGTGCACAGCTTCAGTGAGGCTGAGGTGATCACCATCCTCATCCGTGCTGTTCAGGAACAGCGGGACGTACTGGGAGACCGGGGCGTGCCAGGACTTCTGCTGTCCTGCGATGTCCAGCTGCTGGTCCAGCCAGCAGTCCTGGGCCTGCCTCAAGGCTGAGCACTCAGAGGCATTGTGCCCAAATTGGAAGTTGAGCACCAGGAACAGGACACCCCCAGCTCAGAAGCTGAAGTGGTCTTCTCCCCATGCCTCGTGGAGCTGCTCAGTGGTCTTGGCAGTGGCTCAGGTCATGGCTGCCACTGACAAAGAACCAGGGAGATCTCTCTGTCAAGGTCTTTGAGCACCCACTGCAGGTCCTCAGTCTGCTCCTTATGCTAAGGGATCCCTGGCACGGCACGGATGATGTTGCCACGTGGTACAAAGAATTAAGCTCCCAAGAACATGCTTTGAAGAGGATACTGAAGCTCCAGCCTCTCCTGTCTCTCCCTTTTGCTTTTCAGTGATCATGAAGTAAGCAGTTTCCTCCACCACATGCTCCTACCAGGACATACTGTTCAGCCACTTGCCAAAGAGCACTGAGGCCAAGCAACCCTGGACTGAAACTCTGAAACTGTGAGCACAACTAAACCTCTCCTTTTATAAATTGCATCCCTTAGGCATTTATCACAGTGATGGAGGCCTGGCTAACACATACATTCTGCTAAGAACATGGAGCATTTGAAGCAGGGAGTGACATGAAAGGTGGAGACTGGAACTGCTCAAGCAAAAGTTGATCATGGCTTTGCCTTGAATGGGACTGCGGTCGACGATGAAGCCAGCTGGACGGGCAGACTTGCTGCCGGGTCGGATGTGAGAGACAGCAATAAAGGGTCCAGTACTTTGGCTTGAGTAGTCAGATGAATAGAGTTGTCTGTCACAGAGGAAGAGAATCAAGGGATGGGGCAGAAGCCAAAGGCTCAGTCTTGGTAAGGCAAAGATTGAGGCGAGGCAGAGAGAGAACTTCATCTTCTGCCAGCTGAGATGGTGTTCTTGTGCAAATGAAGAGTGCCCCTTCCTCTTCATGTGTGTGCCCTCCAACCAGGATCCACAGCCTGTGGGCAGAGCGCAGCCAGACCCCACTCCTGGTAGTTCCTTTATGCGATGGACAATTATGTAACCATGTATGGTAGTGCTGGGTATACCAGTGTGGAGTCCAGGGAAGTATTTGACACCAGAGAAGAGCCGGTGGCTGATGGGATGTGTGTTTAGATGCTGTGTGGCATAGCAACTCCACCAGCTGAAGAGAGTGGGCCAGCCAAAGACCAGTGCTGATGAGAGACCTTTCTTCTCAAGTGTTTCGAACACCTCAATCCTAGTGTATGAGGACCAGCCCCTTCAAGGCCAAAGAAAGAGACAGACAAATCTAAGAGGGCACAGAATGCAGTATGAGAAAGTGCACAGACAGCAGCTTAATCCTTGGTGACAGCTACATCAGCTGGATCTACATATCTGGGTCAGAGACAAGGCTTGTGGGGGTTAAGCTTAATTGTGTCAAGTTGATTGGCTGGAACTACCAGAGGATTAGTAAAGCACAATTTTTGGTGTTTCTTGGTGTGTCTGGGTGGGTCGTTGAGGTAATCTTGGGGTCAGCATCTGGTCCCTGACCCCCTTCTTCCTGGGAGGTGCCCATGCTCTACTTCCCAGCCAGCATGAGCTAAGCAGCACTGCTCCACCCTTCTACAAACACGTTTCCGTATTGGAGCCAGCTGGTCAGGGATGGACACTGTGAGCCAAATCGCATCTCTCCTTAAGTTGTGAATGTTGGGACAGTATCCGAGCAACAGTAAAGTGGCTAATACCAGGTCATATATACGGGTTGGCACGAGAGCAAGGATCATTGTACACTGGCCAATCTAGACTCCTTTTCATTGCCCTTCCCAGTAGCAAGTATGTTGACCCAGCCAGCTGCTTTGTCCTCTCCAACTCCCATCCAAGGAAAACCAGCCATCATCTTTTGCCTGGGCTGTTATAGCATGTTCTTATCATGGGCTATCATTTGAGCTGGGTTGTACCTGATTTATTTGATATAGGGTCTCACTACACTGAGACTTACAGGCTGATCCTCCTGTTTCAGCCTCCCCAGTGCTGGGATTACAAGCATGCACTATCATGCCCAGTTCTGTGTCTGGCATGGCATGTAGTACCAGGGATTGAACTCTGATCCCTGAGCTTGCCAGGCAGGTACTTAGACCACTGAACTATCTCCCAGCCTGTACCTGGTTTATTTTAAACTACTGTCAGAGTCAGGCACACTCCTGAAGTCAGGGTCCAGTTATAAAGCCTTACAAATTGTTCTGTTGGCTTTATCTATTTTTAGTTTGCTAGGAAACTATGCAGGAAAACCTGACTAAAGTTTCTCGGGGCAATCATAGCAGTTACAACCCAAGATGGCTATAGTCATGTCAAACGGAATCCATATGCCAGGGACAGGACTTTTATTCCCAGTGGATGAAGTTCTCTGCTTCTCTGCAGGGCTGAATAGATATTGTCCCTTTCAGCTTGTCTCCTGGGAGGGGTGTACACAGATGAGGAAAGAAGAGGACTTTCTCCCTCTCTCCTCTCTTAGTTTCCATCCTTAATGAGAGGATGATGATCTCTGCTATCATGTTGATGGCTTTAAGGTCCCCAAAGGGGATCAACAGACATGGCAAGCATCAAGTAAAGGAGGGACATCAGAGTTCCCCTTGCAACCTGACGGGAGCAGGAGTAGCCAACAAGCCACAGAAATGGGAATGGCTGAAGAAGTAAGTGGCTAAGTGTTTGATAGATGGATGGCTGGCATCAGACTGGCTGGGTTCAAATCCCCAGGGTGAGTTCTTACTAGCTGCATGTCTCTGGCCCGGCCCTTACCATTGTAAAGCCTCTGTCTACCCTGTCAAATAGCAATGTTAACAGTATCTACATCCTAGGGCTAACATCAGAAATCAGTGCGTTTTTCCATGTAGCGCAGTTAGCACACAGCTTCAAGTTGTCAGCACCCAAGGAATGTTTGGCTTATGTGGTCAATCTTAGGGAAGGCCTTCTCAGTGAAGTTACAGAGGCTCTGCTAGCTGTTGACTGAAGCTGGCAGGAAGGAAATGGCCTCACTGAGCTGTGAATCCTAGAGCTGCTTGAACCCCCACCCCCAAATCTGCATCCCCAAGCGGTCATGTTCCAAGAGCATGGTCAAGATCAAGCATGAGTCATGGCAGCTGACTGGGGGGATCCTCCCCTTCAAGGGAAGGCAATTTCACAATTCTGCAGGACCTCTGTGCAGCCCCATTCCCCAGGTTTTCCTGGGGCTGTGCTCAGTTTTGATCTCACAGCTCAGCACTTTCGATCTTCCAAATAAAAGGAAGTGAGCCCAGCACTGGAGCCTTTGCAATCCCACCCCTGGCCTTCTGTCAGTCTGCGTGGGGCCCTAACCCCTTTTAAAAATCTGATGAGCACCCTAAATCCTCTTCCCAAGGGAAATAAAGCTTTCTCAAATAAACACAATCCTCCCAAGTCAAATTTTACACAATTTCTTATCTTTTAGGAAAATTCTCTGTCGTTACATTGGTGATTAAGCTGGCAGGCTCTGGAGTTCAATTTTCTGGGCCACAATGCTACTTCTGTTGCCTAATGGCTGTGAGACCTTAAACAAAGAATGGAAATATTTATCTTTAGTTTTCCTATAATTAGAATGGAAGCAGAAATGGTCTCTGTTTCAAAAGCTTTCAAGAGGGTTCAGTGGAGGGGAAATAACTTGTTCCTTTTTGGGGGCTCCCACTTTTGTGCTAAGCATCTTGAATCTGAGCAAACACCTCAGTCTTGCACAAGCTAGGATGGTTAGTCTCCCGAGTGAACAGGACAGGGACCATAAAGCATTTATCCCAGTGTGAGTGGTTCATTCAATGCCATCACCATCAATGGACATTGCAGGTCTTTTCCCTAATTTCACTTCACAGGACAATCCCTGGACATCATACTCTCTCCCATCGGCTTAGACAGCCTCCTGGGCAACACTTTGCTCCCTCTATGCCTCTATGGTTCATTCATCAAACAAAGAAGTTGAACTTGAAAGATTCTTGGAATTCTTCCCACCAAATCTTCTGAGAGTTATTCAGGGGCCTCTTCCCAGTGCCTGGCAAGGCCATTTTGAAGGTGGCACCACACATGCCTTCTCCTGCTGGACGTGTTTTTCTAACAACACAGTTTCCCTCAAGAGAACTGGAAACTTCCTATGTACCTTGTGATATTTTACCTGCCACTGGGACTTATTTGATAGTAGGAAATCTTAACCTGTGTGCCTCTGCACGTGTGTATGCATGCGCGTACATACATGAAAACAATATAGCTGCTGTCCCTGTATCTTTGAGGTTAGGACATGGCCCTGATGATAAGTGTGCCAGGGAGAACTGGAGGCTGTGCCCAGAAAGGTCTTTCCCTGGAAGAACTGCAAAAGACCATGTCTCCTGGTGGGCAGGTGGAATCTAGGTCTTCGCCCCTCTTTATAGGATGGTTGGGCCGGGGAAATGGCTCAGTAGAATAAGCACTTGCCTGGCAAGCGCAGGGGCCTGTGTTCAATCCCCAGTTCCACCAAAAACAAAACAAAACAAACAAACAAAAAAGATAATTGAGTGGCCTAGATGAATAGATTTAATACAGAACACATAATTTACAGGATTATTTTATAGTATTCCACCAAAAAGTCAAATGGAGAGGAGTACAAGAAATTTGTCTGCGTGCTAGACACCTAAAGAATCATCCAAAGTCCCGGATCACATGGCAATGTCTCATGCAAGTCCATATCAAGAATCTGTACCAAGAGGCCAGTGAGATAGCTCATCATTCTAAAGCACCTGCTTAGGTAAGCTTAGGGCAAGCATAGGGACCGAGATTTGATCCTCAGCACCACATTGTGTGCCAGGCACACCCCCCAGGGCAGGCTGAGCCAGCCACAGAGTCCAGAGATAGTTGGTGTATGCCTGTAATCCCAGCACTAGGGATCCTGAAAACAGGAGGATCACTATGAGTCTGACTGCACAGTGAGACCCTGTAACAACCAAATACATTTTTTTAAAAAGAAGAAGAATATGTATATACTAAGAAGGTCCAAAGACCAGTGGTGGAAGCTAAAGTAAGTCTGCACTAGTAGGGTGAAGGATCTACGCCAGAAAGCTGAAGTATCTGCACTGGAGCCAGGAGGTTACATCCAAGGCAGAGACTAGAGCTCCCCTGAAGAAAACAGCAGCCATCCTGACAGCCAGGACCTGAGCTCCTCCAACGATGAGAATAGTGGAGTTGTATCAGGGAAGCAAACCACAGCAAGCTTCACCAGGAAAATCAACAGCATGCAATCGTCCCCTCCTGTTCTCTTTTTATTCCTTTCTACAACAGTTCTCAGGTGGTCTTCCAGCCCAGAACCACACTGACTTGGTTCAGCTGGGTATTCCTGCTCAAGTTGGCCATTAATTAGTCAACCACAAAGACTCACTCCAACATTCAGACTTTTAGCTGAGCCAAGTTGTCCATGGGAAATAATGAAGATTCCACTACAAGGTATGGAGTCTGTAAGTCCTCGAGGATTTAATCTTGTCAACCTGTCCCCTTACTTGTGTGCCCTAGTGTAGCTAGGCAGGCAGAAGATGCTCAGGAATGGCCCTGCTTTATCCTGTCATTCCTTGGCATAGCCCTGGCTACCACACACTTCTCTCCATTAACTAAGAGGATTGCTTCACTTCACTACAATGACAAAGGGGGCAGGTCTCAAGGGTAAAGATCTTCAGCCTTTGAGTCATGCACTGTCCCAGACTATTATCTCGGGTTATTCTTATTAGGAGCAGTTGCCTCTGAATATTTCTGTTAGGTAAGTGTTCCAGAAGAAATTAAGCCAGACCTGAGAATATCTACGAGGTTAGGGAGAGACTTTTTTCTCTCTGGAGATGCTTGAGATGTCTCCAGATTCTGAGGTGTGGAAACAGCGTAATCAGATACATAGTTTTAGCATTGAACACCAGACCTGCACAAAACAGGGCACTTGGTAACCCAACATGGAGATGTTGGCTGGTTCCAGCATGGGGACCAAAGTCCCCACAGTTGACACAGGAAGAAAGTGGGGGATGCAAAATAGAGGACCCACCAGGAGGCTGCTCTTGGCTGGAAGGAGGACCACTGCGAACTCACAGCAGTGCCCCAGAGCGAGCTAGTTCCAGGGTGATGCCTTTTAGAAAGCCTGCTATCTGCCAGTGAGCCTTGGCAGCACTGATCTGGCCACAAGCAGAGAATCCTTTCGAGACGCCAAAGTGGGACTCAAGGGTGGCCAGGATAGCCAGTAATGCTTGGCTGGAAAGCTATCCACAGTCACCATAGCAGAGGCACCCGCTGGCAAATGAAGCTGACAGATGTACGCAGTGTCCAGGTGAGGCCCCAAGAAAGCAGCCACTGTTGCTGGATGGTTCACTTGGACATGGCCCATACCCAGCCAGATGCCGGCAGGAGCTCCTGCCACCGGAACTGAGCACAGAGATGAAAGCAGTTCTGGATATTAAATCAGTTTTCAGAAATCCGCAGCAACAGATCTTTTTCCTTTTTAGTGAAGAAAAAAAAATGTATTCCTCTTACTAAAAAGAATTCTCAACGGAGAACATTTTGTCCGAGGTACCAGCTTCTTCATAAAGAAAACGTGGGAGGGACTCTTCCCTGTAAGCCTTAGCGTCTAAGGTGGAAACAGGCACGTTTGGATTGATTTGTCACAAGTCATCTGTTTAGAAAAAAAAAAGTGTCTGGTATGCCTCACAGCTCCAGAGGACATGGGACTGCTGAGAGAGGCTGGCAGTGATGGGATGGTAAGGGGCTGCTCCCACTGCTGATGGCAGGGTCTTGTTGTTTTTGCCCTGGTTTTGTGGTGACCTCAATCCGCCAGGTGTGCTGCTGCAAGGCCGGGACTAACTGTGCCTTGTCTACTTTGCCCCATTCCACTGCCTGGCATAAATAGATGTCCCAGTAATGCTCCCAGAGTTTCACAGAATTGTCCCTGCCTCCCTGTGCAGTGAAATATTTCCACGACAGGCACCCACAGTTCTATTGATAAAATCTCTCCCTCCCCCTATTGACATCAGAAGTGAGTCCAATGTGACGGAGCCTGCCACTCTGGTATCAGTTCCTCTGGCCTAGCCAGCTACTGATCCCTTGGTTCCCAGTCTGTTGACTCATGCAGGATACCACAGTGACCTGTGAGCAAGCTGGCCTGCCTGCTTCACTCCCTGTGACGGGTTAAGTCTAAAATGTCCTCCCAGATTCTCATGTGTGTAGGAGGTGAGTGGGTCATAGGGGCGCTATACTCATAAGTGGACACCCATCAGCAAACTCGGTTGCAGAATGTGTGTCTTGGTTACTCTTCTCTCATTGCTGGGACAAATACCAGACACTCAAAATAAAGGAAGGAAAGGTTTATTGAGCTCACAGTTACTGGAGGTTTCAGTCCGTATTCAGCTGGCTCCAAGGCAGTGTGGCACTTAGCGGAAAGCAACCTTTCATGGCAGCAGCAAAGAGCAAGAGCACAAAAAAAGGAGTAGCAGCAGCTCAAACAGCGAGCCTCCCTCCCTTACACTGAAATGAAAATTTCCTGCTCCAGGGCAGGTGCAGCATCCACATCCACAATAATCAATCAAAAACCTCCAGAAGCGACCCAAGACTGCATGAGGCTTTGAAGGGACACCTACACACAAACCATAACAATGTGCTTTAGCGCCTTCCTTCCCTCAGATTGGAGGCACATGGGTACAAGTCATCCTAGGGGCTGAGGACACAGCCAGCACCCAAGACAGGCAAGACCCTGCTTGGAAGGCTGTCTAGAAGTACGCAGAAAAAGAGCTGGATCTTTGCTTCTTAGAGAAAGCAGGAGGGGATGGCGTCACAAGCTCTCAGAGGACTGACATGCACTTCCAAGGCTGTTGCACATCCACTCCATCTTCCTTGATTACAGGTGTCCCTGTGGTATCTGGGCATCCACCTTTGCGATATGCCACACAGGCCTTTCTGTGCTTCCTCAGCTGCAGGGAGGGCCTTATTAGAAGGACTCCCTTCAGCAGGAGCAATCCACCTGGTCAGAGTGATTAGCTGAAGGATGGACCAGCCTGATCAGGGTCAATCAGATAAGAAAGGGACTTTGGGTAGGTCCCTGGGAAAATGCTTGCTTTATGTTTTCCCCCTTTTATTTTCTTAATTTTGTTTCTGTTTCTTGGTTTTTTTGAGTTAAGGTCCCACCGTGTAGTTTAGGCTGGCTTTGAA
>PVKA01001796.1:0-57805 GCA_004027165.1 Ctenomys sociabilis
GAAACAACCAAGATGTCCATCACATGAGGAATGGTTGAAAAGATGTGGTATTTCTATATAATGGAGTATTACTCAGCTATTAAGAATGATAAGTTTGAAGCATTTATACTGAAGTGGATGCCACTTGAACATATACTCATAAGTGAAATAAACCAGACACACATGTGTAAATATCGTATAGTCTCCCTAGTATAACAAGAGGAAAACAGAAATACAAAGTAAAATACAATGTACAACAAGTAAAATCAATTGAGTCAGATAAGGCAAAGTGAATGGCATATGCTGCAGAATTTCTTCTGGATGGTTAACAACCTAAGATCACAAGTCAGAGTTAGAGAAATAGAAGAGCCACAAGGCCAGCCAACATTTTGGCCCTAGCCTTTCAAGGTCAGCGAAGACTCAGGACATAAGAGAACCTGTACTGCAACATCATGAAACTCAGGTGAGCTACAAATTTTCTGAACAAGGAGATTATGGAGCCACAGAGGAAAGAGATTGAAGTTCTAAAGTGTGCCTGGGGAGAGTCACATGAAGAGAAAACTTTCTCTCAAGCTCTCACAGAGAGAAATCTGGTCAAGCATTGGCCGTGACTCATCCACATGGATGACACAGACAAAGGAACTACAGAATAATGTACAGGACTACAAGATAAACCCTGAGAGGACTTCGATGACCACATAGGAAATACATTTCATTATAACCATCAATGTAAATTAACTCAATTCACAAATTAAGAGAAATAGAGTGGCACAGTGGATTAGAAAATGAAATCCATCAGTATGTTTTATGAAAGAAACACACTTAACTCAAAAATACATTCATAGGCTCAAAGTCAAAGGATGGAAAGCAATACTACATGCCCCAGCATCTTAGAAAAAAGCAGGAGTAGCAATTCTGTTCTCAGACAGTCTCAACTTCAAACCACGAATAATCAAATGACACAAAGAATGCCATTATATATTGGTTAGGGGAAAAGTTCAAGAGGAAGAGGTAGCACTCATAAATATCTATGTACTAAACACAGGAGCACCCAGCTATGTAAGACACATCTTAATGGACACAAAAATCTAATATCTAAGACCACAATCTTAACAGGAGGTATTAATACCCCCTTATCTCAAAAAGATAGGTCAAAAATATAGCAAAGAAGTAGTGGAACTGAACCACAGGTTGGAACAGATGGAATTGGTGGAATATACAGAATGTTCCACCCAATCACAGCTGAAAATACTTTTTTTTTTTTTTCAGCTGCACATGGGTCATTGTCCACAATAGACCACATACTAGTCCATAGGTCATACTTAAGTGTCTGCAAGAAAACAGAAATTATCCCATGCATATTATCTCCCCACAGTGCAATGACACTGGAAACAAATAACAAAAGA
The DNA here is from genome assembly GCA_004027165.1 of Ctenomys sociabilis. Lineage (NCBI taxonomy): Eukaryota > Metazoa > Chordata > Mammalia > Rodentia > Ctenomyidae > Ctenomys > Ctenomys sociabilis. The sequence continues at coordinate 1,386 of PVKA01001796.1, forward strand.
AACCAGAAAACCCCTCTAAATTCATGGAAATTAATCTACACCCTACTCAGCAATCAACGGGTTACAGATGAAATTAAACAAGAAATTTAACAATATCTACAATTCAATGAAAATTCAACCATAACTTACAGGAATTTATGGAATGCAATGAATGCAGTTCTCAGAGGGAAAATCAGGCTGAGAACTCACACATTAGGAAAACAGAAAGGGAACAAATAAACACCCTAATGTTGCACCTCCAACATCTAGAAAAGGAAGAGCAAACCAAATCCAGAGCCCAAAGACAAGAAATCATAAAGATTAGAGCAAAAATTAATTCAGTTGAGATGAAGAAAACAGTTCAAAGAATCCACAAGTCAAAAAGCTGATTCTTTGAAAGATAAAATAAAGTTGGTAAACCCCTAGATAACTTCATCAAAAAGAGGAAAGAAAAAATTCAAATACAAGCAATAATGAATGAAAAGGGTGTAACCATCACAGACCCAGTGGAAATACAAAAGATTACCAATAGCTACTTTGAGAATCTTTACGCTCACAGGATAGAAGACACAGAAGAAATGGACAGATTCCAACAAAGGTACAAATTACCAAAATTGAATCAAGAAGAAATAACACCTGTCAATACACCAGTAAAAACCAACGAAATACAAAGCATAATAAAAAGCCTGCTGACAAAGAAAAGTCCACGTCCTGATGGATTCACAGCTGAATTCTTCCAGAAATTAATAGAAGATATAATCCCTATACTCTTCAAACCCTTCAATGAAATTGAAAAGGAAGCAGTCCTCCCAAAATCATTTCTTGAGGCAAGTATTATACCGATACCAAAAGCAGGAAAATACACAACTAAAAGTGAACTACAGGCCAATCTCCCACATGAACACAAAGGCAAAAATCCTCAATAAAATATTAGCAAACAGAATACAGCAAAACATCAAGAAGATCATATACCAAGACCCAATTAAGATTCATCCCAGGGATACAAGGATAGTTTAGCATACGAAAATCTATAAATGAAATATATTATATTAATGGACTGAAATTTAAATACCACATGATCATCTCAATTGATGCAGAAAAGGCTTCTGACAAAGTCTAACACTCATTCATGTTCAAAACCCTACAGAAAATGGGAATAGATGGCCTCTACCTCAATTTGATGAAAGCCATCTACAACTCAATGGCTAATATAATTCTAAACAGGGAAAAACAGAAGCTTTTTACTCTTAAATCAGGTATGAGACAAGGATGTCCTCTATCACCCCTACTATTCAACATAGTTTTGGAATCGTTAGCAATAGGAATTAGAAAAGAGGGAGAAATAAAGTGAATAAGAATAGGTAAAGAAGAAGTTAAATTGTCACTATTTGCAGATGATATGATACTTTATTTGGAAGACCCAAAAAATTCCACCAAGAAGCTATGAGAATTGATAGACAAATTCAGCAGTAGAGCAGGACAGAAAGTCAATATTCAAAAGTCAGTAGCATTCCTCTACACAGATAACAAACACACTGAGAAGGAAACTATAGAAACAATACTTTTACAATAGCAATATGGAAAATGAAATACCTTGGAATTCACTTAAACAAGGAAGGAAAAAATCTTTTCACAGACAATTAAAACACCCTATGAAAATAGATTATAGAGGACTTCAGAAAGTGGAAAGATATTCCCTGCTCCTGGATAGGAAGAAACAACATCGTGAAGATGGCCATACTCCCAAAATTGTTGGAGAGATTTAATGCAATTCCTGTTAAACTGCCACCAGCATATCTCCCAGACCTAGAGAAATTGTTCCTAATATTTATTTGGAACCATAAAAGAACAAAGGCAATCCTGGCCAACAAAAACAAGGCAGAAAGTATGAGAATTGCTGACTTGAAACTACACTACAACGCCACTGTGATAAAATCAACATGGTATTGCCACTGAAATCGACCTGAGGATCAATGGAATTGATTAGAAGACCCAGAAGCCTCTGTGAACACACTCAGCCACCTGATCTTCAACAAAGGGGCCAAACATGCTTACTGGAAGAAAGATATCCTCAACTGGCAAAACTGGCTTTCTACATACCAAAACCAAAACTTGACCCAGGTCTATCACCATGCACTAAGCTAAAGTCAAAATGGATTAAAGATCTAAACATTAAAACAGAAATACTCATTCTCCTGAAAGAGAAAGTAGGAGAAACCCTTGAAGACATAAGAGGAGGAGAAGCATTCATGAACATGTATTCACAAGGGAAACACTTGAAAAAATCAAGAACTGGGATTAACTTTTCTTGAGGAGTTTCTGCACATCAAAAGAAATTGTCAACAAAGTGAAAAGACAACCCAGAAGTTTCGAAAAAATCCTAACTAATAAGCACTTAGAGAAAGGTCTGCTCTCTAGAATATATAAAGAACTAAGATATATTTGGGCCCTCAAATTTAAAGACCCAATCCAGAAATGGACATCTGATGTGAATACATACTTTTCAGGGGATGAATTTAAAGAAGTGAATAAATATTTGAAAAAAATGCTCCATAGCACTAGCTATCCATGAAATTCAAGTTAAAATAACACTGACATACCGTATTACTCCAGAATGAATGGCTATCATAAATAAATCAACCAACAACAAACGTTGGAGGGGATGTAGGGAAACGGGAACACTTCTTCACTGCTAGTTGGAATGTAGACTGGTACAACCATTGAGGAGATCAGTGTGGAGACTCCTCACAAAAGTAGAATTGGAAATCCCATTCAAGCCTGCTATCCCCCTACTGGGAATTTTCCCAGAAGAACTGAAAACATCATATCATGGTAATATACATGTACCTATGTTTATAGCAGCACAATTTGTCATTGCCAAATCTTGGAAACAAACAAGATGCCCTTCACATGAGGAATGGTTGAAAAAAGATGTGTTATTTCTATACAATGGAATATTACTCAGCTGTAAAGAATGATAAACCTTGAAGCATTTATGTTGAAGTGGATACCACTTGAACATATATGCACAAGTGAAATAAACCAGACACACATGTGCAAATATGTCTCCCTCATATAAGAAATCAAAAGAAGAAATACAAACAGAAATGTATAACAAGAACTAAAAAGAATTTAGTCAAATAGTTATGGTAAACTGAACTACATATGTTTACGAGACTCAGAATGATTACCAACCTAAGTTCACATATCAAAAATTGGAGAAATGGAAGGGCTGCAAGATCAGCCAACATTTCAGCCCTAGCCTTACAAGGTCAGTGAAGACTGAGGACGTAGTAGAACCTGTACTGTAACATCATGGAACTCAGTTGTGCCCCATGTTTTCTGAACAAGGACATTATGGAGCCACAGAGGAATGTAACAGATGATCTATAGTGTGCCTAAGGAGAGTCACATGGAGAAAAAACTTTCTCTTAGCCTCTCAGAGAGAGAAAACTGGTCAAACAATGGCTGTGAATCATTCACATGGCTGACACTGGCAAATGATCTACTGAGTGAGGTATAGGGATACAGGATAAACTCCGAGGGAACTTGACTGACCTCTTCAGATACAAAAGCTTCATTTTTTGTATAGGTCTTGCTTTATCTCAGTCTTAATCATCCAACAGAAAAGTATAAAAATGAAATATATAAAATAATGTCATAATAATAAGCTGAGGTGTAAATGGCTCTAGTCAACAGCTTCTTCAGATAACCCACTATTATTGTGGACTGCTTGACTGTGTTTGATTGTTTAGTTGAGTTAACACACCAATAATAATTGAATGACCACAAAATTCCCATCTTTGACAGGACTAAACAAAAAAAAAATGGGGGATACAAAGGAACAACCATTCTGTGTTTGTATAAATAGTACAAATAGGGTAAATATGCAGTACTTCTGTGTAATTCTATAAGAAGCAATATTTGCACTAATAGTGTTTGGACATGATATTCTGTCAGCTTCTTCTACTATGGACAACCACTTGAAAGAGAACTAGGCAGAAAGTATTCATTATTGAAATCTGTACTATAATTCAGCTTTAAAAAATAAGATAAGCATACAGGTATGTTCTCTTAATTCATTGATTAGAGACATCTGCTCTAATAGTGTTTGTAAGTAGTATATCAAGAATGTGCCTTGTACGACAAAAAACCACTGCAAAAATAATATGCAAAGTATTAATTATTGAACCTGTCTTGCTAATTTGACTTGAAACTATGTCACTGATATTTGTTCTTCAGTAAAATAAATAAATAAATAAACTGAAGTAATATTCAACCAAAAAAGAGAATCATAAACCAATTTTCTCCATGAACATACATGCAAAAATGCTCAGTAAAGTGTAGCAAATAGAATCTAGTGAATCATCAGGAAGGCTACACCCCACAACCAGGTGGGATTCATCCCTGGAATGCTAGGATAGCAAATCTGTAAATGAAAAACAGTATATCAATAGAGCCAAACTAACAATCACTTCAACATCTTAATAGACATGGAATAGACTTTTGACAAAGTTCAACTCTTATTTATGTTCAAAACCCTAAAGAAAATTGGAATGGATGGCCTGTACATCAATCTGATAAAAGCCATCTATGACAAACCAATAGCCAAATATCATTCTAAATCGAGAAAAACTGAAAACTTTTACTCTAAACTTTTACACACAAGACAAGTGTGACAACCATCATAACTCCTATTCAATATAATTCTGGAAACTTTAATCAGAGGCATTAGACAAGAGAGATAATTAAAAGGACAAAGAATAGGTAAAAAGGAAATTAAACTATCACTATTTGCAGGTGACAATGGATGACCCAAAAAGCTCTACCATGAAGCTCACAGAATCAATAAACAAACTCAGTACTATAGGAAGATATAAATTCAACACCCAAAAATCAGTAGTATTCCTCCACACAGATAACAAATTCGCTGAGAGAGAAATTAGAGAAAATACCCATTACAATAGCATCCAAAAAATAAAATACCTAGGAATTATTCTAACAAAGGAAGTAAAAGTTCTGCACACCAAAAATTATAGTACTCTGTAAAAAAGCGATCAAAGAGGGTTTCATAAAATGGACAGGTATTACTTGCTCCAGAATAGGAAGAACCAACATTGTGAAAGTAGATACATTCTACTTTCATTATACAAATTTGATCTAATCCCTGTCAAAACTCCTTCAACATACATTTTACATCTAGAGAAAATATTCCTAGGACTTAATTGGAATCAGAACAAAACTAAAATTGCAAAGGCAATCCTAGTCAACAAAGCAAAGCATGTGTCCTTACAGTCCCAGACTTGAAATTATACTACAAACTATTATGAAATAATCAATATACTACTGGCAGAACAACAGACCTGAGGATCAGTGGAAAAGGTTAGAATTTACAGATACAACTACAAACAAACTCAGCCACTTTATCTTTTGAGAAGGGAAAAAACAACTTCACTAGGAGAAAGATAGCGTCTTTAACGAATGGTGCTGGAAAAACTGGCTCTGCACATGCTGAAAACTAAAACTGGACATGGGCCTACCATACGCACTAAAGGCTAAATTGATTAATGATCTGAACATTAAAACAAAAATCACTAAATCTTCTGGAAGAGAAAGTAGGTGGAAATATTGAAGACATAGTGGTAGGCAGAGTTCATGAGCAAAAGTAAACAGAGTGGGAAATACTTCAAAGAATCAACAATGAAATCTTTATCTCATTGAGAAGCTTCTGTATATCAAAAGAAATCACCGAGTGAAAAGACAACCTACAAATTTGCAAATAATCTTAACTACTAATCACTCAGACAAAGGACTTCTATAGAATATATAAAGGACTAAAAAAAAAATTACTCTAAAATTCAAAGACTCAGTCTAAAAATGGGTATCTGAGATGAATGCACACTTCTCCAAGGAAGAAATATAAGTTGAAAATAAATACAGGAAAAAAAAATTTCCGTATCACAGGTCATCCAAGAAATGCAAATTTAAACAACATTAAACAGCATCTCACCCCAGAAAGACTGGCTGTCATAAAGAAATCAACTAATAACAATTGCTTTAGAGGCTGTATGGGAAAATAACCCATTCTTTACTCTTGCTGGGAGTATACACTGGTACAACCACTATGGAACTCAGACTGGAAACACAACAAAAACTAGGATTTAAAGTCTCATTCAACTAAACTATTTCTCTTCTGGGTATTTTCCCAAAAGAACTTAAAATCTTAAACCAAAGTGGGATATGTTTAACCATGTTTAAAAAAGCACAACTTGCCAAAGCCAAATCTTATAAACAAATAAAATGTCCATCACCTGAGGATTGAATGACAAAGATGTGGTACTTTTATACAATGAAGTATCACTCAGCTATAAAAGAAGAGATACTTGAGGCCTTTAGGCAAATGGATGCAACCAGATGTAATACTCATAAGTGAAATAAATCAGGTCCCCATGTGTAAATATTGTCTTTATAGTATAAGAACATGAAAGAATAAATAAAATCTGAAAGGAATAATAGATATAGTAAAATAGGAAGAATCTGAACATAAGGAGTAAATAGTAAACATGAAGGAAATGAGAAAAAGATAGAAGAAAAGTAACAAGGAAAATTGTTGAAATATATATTTGGTACAGCTAAGATGATTGTAATAATTTTCTGTAGTTTTTGAAAGTAACAATATTTAAAATTCTCATATTGGCTAGTTCATGCTATTATCTATAATTTGAGCAACTACATCAAAGACAGCAATGTGTAGTACAAAAACCACAGCTGAACACCTCTCATCTGTATGTGTGCCATTTCTAATGTCTTATCAGTTAATATTCTCTTTAAAATAAGCTTTAAAAATATATAAAGGAGAAGAAATAAAGTTTATTGAAAGTAAGTATTAGTATTTGATTACTTGAACATTAATTTTGCATACCAAAATCTGTTAATCTGAACAACCGATTAAATGATGAAAATATGTCAAATAACCATCAATACTAAAATATATATATGTAATATATATATATATTATATATATATATATATTGAAACTATTATGTGAACTGTCACTTGTTCCTCCATTTTTGCCTTTGTTTCTCTAATTTTTCTAGTGTATTTGACTGTTACAAGGTTTTACTCAGACTCATAGGGATCCTCCTGTTCAGTCTCCCCAGTGCTGGGATTATAGATTTACACCACTCTATGCCTTGTGGATAAGGCTGGCATGGCATATGGTGCCAGAAATTTAACAGCGACCCCTAAGCAGGCTCTTCAGTCCACAGAGCTATCTCTCTGCTCTGTTTCTGCTACTTGATTTTACTCTTTAAAAATAAAATTAAAACACAATCACAAAAGACAGATACTATGTATCTTTAAATAGATTTTTGAGAAATGTTTATCATCTTTGTTGATGTAATATTGAAATATTAAGCATTTACAAATTATCTTTAGTAACAATAAAATATTTTTAAATTATTTGACTTAATATCTCCACAGATTTGTAATAGAAATGCACTAGACTTAGTTTAGGACTTAATGTTCTTTTTTTTTTTTTTTTTTCTTTTTTTTTTGTCTTTTTGACGCAGGATCTCACTATGCAGTACAGGCTGGTCTTAAGCTCATTTTGTAGCTCAGGCTGGTCTCAAATTCACGACAATCCTCCTGCCTCAGCCTCCCAAGTGCTGGATTACAGGCATGCGCCACCACGTCTGGCTTAGAACTTAATGTTCTTTAGACAAGTAACACTTATACTAGATTTAGCCAGTATTTTTTGTAAGAATTTTCTTGTATTAAAAAAATTGAATAACCAAATATTATTATGAGGAGAAAAAGTTTACCCATTACATATTATTTGAATTTTTCAACCTATTCATTTCTTTAAACTATTTTTAAAACTCTTAAGACTTCAAAAGCATTGATGCATACAAGAAAAATATATTTATAGATAAAATAGATATATGTTTGGTATGTGAATTAAGAACGATTTTATTTCAAACAATCCACTAGTCATGAACTGGCTCAATCCCTATGACATTTGGTCATGGTTCATATATTTAAAAAGTCTATTAAAATTTTGCCCTTAAAAATTTTAGTGTTATTTGCATATTAATTTACATATTGAGAAAAAAGAAAGTTTGCTTTCATAAACATTAAAAAAAAAACATCAAGATGGAGACATGTTCAATCAGTGCTACGCTGTGTGCTTAGCATGTGCGAGGACCTGGGATTATTCTTCACTATGTGTAAGAAACACAAAACAAGAGCAATGAAAAAGTAGTATAAAAATGCTGTAAACACATTATGTGACTTTCTATCTTGTTTATTGTAACTAGGATGCCTGACACTCTACAAAGAGCTCAGTTCAAGAATAGTGAGTAGAATAAACTATTGTCCCCACTTCTCCAACAAAGGTGTTGGTTTTTTTTTTATGTATTTAGTACAGGGTTTACAGGATCTCACTACACAGATCGGACTTGTAGTGACCTGCCTATTTTCAACCTCCCACACTCTGGGATTACAGGCTTGTGACAGTAATTGCAGAGGTGTGCCCAGTCCTGTGGCTGTCTCAGTGTGCTCCAGGGGCAAGGCTGGGATCATTTGCAGTGCTGGGAGTTGAACCCTGGCCCTGTCTAGGCAGGCATTGTAGTCTGCTGAGCTATCTGGCCAGCACATTGTATTTTATTAGGTGTTACCAAAAGTATATTAAGAATGCTTAAAGATGAGAGAACAGACCCTCAATATAGGAGCAGCACCCCATCCAGGTGACAAATCTGACTGAAGCTACAAGAGGAGCATGTGGTATTCAACTCAGGAATTGCAAACAGATGTCAACTGTCAGCCCTCCTGTTTAACTGAGTATTCAAAACATTGGCCAGAGCAATTAAACAAGGGAAAAAAATGGAAAGAATATATATGGTGTGGAATGAGGTCAAATTATTATTTGGAAATGGTATTATCCCCTAATCAGAACATCCTCCAAAGTCAAAAGTATTTTAGAACAAATAACGAAATTTAGTAATTTAGCAAAGTAGAAAATCAGTATGAAACTCAACTGTGTTGCTGTACACTAATAAACCTATTGAGAAAGAAAGTGGGAAAAAGTACATCACAATAGCATGACAAGAAATTTAATACTGGAAGTCAAAAATAGGTAAAACTCTTGTTGAAGAAATTATCAACAACGGCTTTGTGAAGACATGGGTTGTACAGGAAAGTTTCAAAAGTCAACATCCGGTATCATATCAAATTGAAAAGCCTCTTCTTTTGCACCGCAAAAGAAACAACTAATAGAGTAGAAAGCCTGTAAACTGGAAAAAACTTGCCAATGATACCTCAGACTGATAACTGTTGTCTAGAATATATAAGAACTCAAAAATATTAGACCCTCCAAATAAAAGATCTAATAAATGAACCGATGAAATATGTAGACAATTCACAGAAGAACAAATACTTGAAGAAATGTTCAACACTGCTGGTCATTAGAGGAATGCAAATAAAAACAATGTGAATGTCCTATTTCACACCTGAAAGAAGGGTAATCAGTAAGAAACAAATAATAAAATTTTAGAGTCAAGGAAAAAGGAACTCTTCTGCACCATTAGTGAGAAGGTGAACTAGTACAACCACCATGGACATAAGGATGGAGATTTCTTATAAAAGTGAAACTAGAAATTCATTTGCACCCAACTGTTCCTTTTATAGGGGTTTTCCTTAGAGAGTCAAATACATCATATTACAGAGATACCTGGACACCCTTATTTGTAACAGCAAAATTTATAGTATCTAGTCTGGGAAACGGCCTATAGGTCCAGCAGTAGACAAACAGGTAAAGAAAATATGGTATTTCACTAAGTGAGTATTACTTACCCATAAAGAAAAATAAGCTTGAGTAATTTTTAGGAAATTGTATGTATCCTGAGACCATAATATTAAATAGAAGAAATCAGACAAGCAATCAAAAATATCATATGATTTCTCTTCAAAATAAAATTTCGTTTATTTATGTATTCATTTATTTATTTAGTATAGAGTCTTGCTGCACAGCTCAGTCTCATAGTGATCCTCCTAAATCAAGCTCCTGGTTTTGGTGGCTGGCTCCATGTGAGGCCAGCATGGGTGTGGTATGGGGTTTCGAACCAGGGTCCTTGAGCCTTTCAGGCAGGGGCTTAGACAACCAAGCTGTCTCCCAGCCCTCATGTGGTTTCTCCTATATGAGAAATCCAGAGTGAAAATAAAGAACAAAATACAACATAATAGAAGAAAGTAATAATATAATTCTCTAAAGGAGAGGGAATTGAAAGAGAGAAAGAATGGGAATGGTGGTTATGGATAGGGGATAAAAAAAAGAATGGAGACAATTTGTGTGTGTGTCCCAAGCCCACTCTTGGAACGTCGACATTCTATACACCGCACATGTGCTAAATAATTTGAAAAAAAAGGAACAGAACAAAGAGGAAGTTGTCATTTTTAAAGTGATTACCAAATTTTTGGCACTTTCATGCATCAAACTATTTGATATAAACACAAGATCTATTCTATAAATGTTAATGTTATCTCCTCTCTGCAGGCCAAGAAAATGAAGTTTGCAGAACAGACTGGGCTAAAACTATTCAGCAAATGGAAATATCAAGATTTGAAACCCATAGGCGAGATAGCTCAGCAGTTTAAAACACTTGCTTAGGCAATTTTAGGCAAGTGCAGGGACTATGGTTCAATCCCCAGTACCACTTGCAATGCCAGCCCCACCTCTGGGGCAAGCTGAGCCAGCCACACATACAAAAAAGATTTGAACCCTAAAAATCTGACATTATGAATCTTAAGGACAAGGTATCAAGTCTTGCAAGGGGAACTGACAGCAATGTACCTTTTTCTACAATTGTTAAAATTTAAATATTAACCATATTTTTCTGTCATGTTACATATATAAAAGGGATAAACATTCCTGATAATAGACAATTTACATAGGTTTTTCTCTTTATTGCAAGAGGGACAGATAAGGGCTGTACAAGAACTGGGGTGAGCATTCTTACCTGTCCTCTTTTCAACTACAGTATCTCAAATACATATACTGCAAAGTACCTTGTCAGGGTCATAGGACCTCCCTTTCATGAAGTGGTAGCCTGCTGAGGTTCTGAGACAAAAGCAAGGCAAATACGGAAAAGATGAGCCAAACAGACTATTTTCCTTCTCTTTGAGAGTCTAGTAGAAGTACTAAGACTTGACAGATCATTCCATTTCGTACAACCTTTGACTTTCAAGCTATTAAGGAACTGATAAAAGGCAAAGGTTAATAAACTCCTTTTGTTCACTTTATACTACTGAAAATTACTTCTTTTTCACTTGTAAAATCTGTTCATGCTTTATCTCAAATATTTTTTACATCTGTCTAATCCTCTTTCTTACCACTGCTGTAACGTAGGCCATTATCAACATTCCCTGAATGTTACAGCGGTCTCATTGCCTGGAATCTTAACTTCTTCAATTTTCTTTCCAAAAATATGAGTCAAATATAAACCATCATAAATTATTTCCTCTTACATAGGCTCAACCACCCTTTATTCTGAAAGATGCTGAATGGCACATATCTGTCACTCAAAGATTTGTTGAGGGAATGGTTAATTAACGATCACAGAAAATAAAACATTAATCATATTCTTAGTTGATTTTCCTTCTTCACCTCTCATTATATTTTATACTTTCATACCTAATTAATAATTTCCTTCACATGACTAATATCTAATGTATCATTAGGGATCAGCACAGAAATCTTCACTTAAATTATGCTGATGCTTTTCTTTCCTTTCCCAACTGAAGTTCAAGAACTGAGGACTACTGCATGCCACACAGCTCTTGGTGTTCCTGGTTGGGGAGGAGTGAAGGACAGACAATTGAGAAATACAGATAAAAACAAAAGTAAAAGTGAGGTGGATCTCTTTCTCTGTTGTGCAGAAGGGAATTGTACATTTGACAGATGTAGATTCATGCCACAGAGTGCTGTCTAGGGACTCAAGGCTGTGATTCTGTCAAGCAAGGTGTTTCTCTGGACAGAATAGTTTGATTATCTCAGATACTTCATTCCCAGAACCGTCTTGTTTTTCCCACCAGTGTAACCAGTTCTGAGCCTCAGCCACTCCCTACATGTCCCCATTTTCTATTTTGTAGTTGCAAGTGAAGGGTGTTCAGTTGAAGTTGGGGCAGTTGTATTTGGAGGACCTGTGTATACAATTTTCATTCTTCTGGCTATACTTTTAAGCTGTATATTCAAAATCAAGTTAGCGAGACCTGTACTAAGTAGTTTTTGCTATCTAACAAAGTCAGTTAAGTCTCTCTTCTTAGCTTGGAACCAACGACAGCACCTGTTATTCTGTCAATGCTGGCCATCTAGATAAGTTACTAGCATTCCTTGATGAGATTGCTTTGAGAAAGCTTAGGAAATGTGCTATCTTGTATTGACTCTCCATAGGCACATGATACATTGTTGAATCACTGTCCTCTGTGGAGGCTGTGGTCCCACAATCCCTTTGATTAGAGTATCAGGCCTCAGAGGAGTTATACAGCACTGCAGCAGAGATTCTTTTACATCCTGGGTCCTCATTGAACTCAGAGGGCTAGAGCCAAAATTTTGGTGACCTTCTTAGCCTATTGATCTCTCTAGTTTTTGTTTCCAGACCTCACTTGTTGAACCTGCAGAAGAGATGAATGACATCTCATCTCATTCATCTCTAGACTGGAACTTTAATTTTCTAGATGGAACTTTAATTTTCCAACAATCATGAATATTCTAATATTTAAGTCCTTATAAGACAGTTATTTTCATAGAAAATTAGAAATCACAACCATACATAACATTGCAGGATGCCAATCAGGATGACAGTTTATAATACACTTAATTTTACATATCTGAAATACGTAAGAATCTTTTACATAATTTGTTGGCCTTTAATGGGATGTACATCACAAGGTTTATGAAAAAGCAGAGAATGGACTCTGAAACAAAAGTCTTATCACCATAAACAATCCTCCTTTTACATTTTGGAGGAACTGTACTTCTGAAGTCACGAACGTATTTAATACAGCATGAGGTAAGCAATAATGAATTGTCATGCCTACATGAAAAACTTGATTATTAACTTACTGTTGTTCCAGGTATCTTGTACCAATGTTTACACAGGAGAGAAAACCTTATTATATTTTCCCTAGAAAATTTTACATTTGGACCCTGACTAAATTATTGGGGTTGACTAATATAAAACTATGGAGATCATTAGGGCTCCTTCTTAATGAACAAAGACTGCTCACTACTCTACTCACCAACTGGAGACTTGTCCAATGATCTTTCCCAACCCCAAGGGATTATTGTTTAATAATCTTAATTTTTGGTACCCTATCTAAAAAAATAATTTTGTTATCACTTTGAACAGCTGAAAAACCTGGTTGTAGCATGCTTTTTAATACATAACCCAAGTTTTATTTAGAACAAATGAACCAAAAATGCAAAAGAAAAAGGAAAAGCGAAAAAAACAGTTGAGCTCAGATAAAAAAGGAACAGCTGTTCGTGGATATGACAGACAGCTAACAAATGCACAGGTTAACAGATTGGAAAAACAGGCAACCATCTTACAAAATGACAGTACATTCAAATACATTTTTGATCAAACTAAATTACACCACTTTTTTGCCATTTTAGAAATTTATAATTAAAATAGACTAATCAGATTTTCTTGCTCATCAATTAGCATATATCTTCTAGAAGATTTTGTAAAGAAAAAAAATTATTCCTCTATAATTAATGTATAGCAAGAACTTTTATCCCTGTTATTTTCACATACTGTATCACCTACTCTGAACTTTATTTCCCATTTTAGTTACCATCTCATGTGTGTTCTAGTCTTAGGTTTGCCACAGGTCATATCTAGCCTCATCCTTGTCTATGGGTTATAGAGAAGTCTACAACCAAGGTTTCACAGTTATAGGACTGTGCATCAGCTTTTTGAAATGTAGAACCAAATTCTCCAGATCTGCGTTCATGATACAGCTGGACAGCATGCTCTGGTACAGATAAGTTGTTCAGCATTCGTTGGAAAAACATAATCATACCCTCCACAAGGGTAAAAGACAATGGATCTCTTCCACTGTCCAGTGGAGAGATCTCTCTAAAGGACCCTTCCTATCTTTTCTCTTTTACCTGATTGAATTGTCTTTCTGTTGTTGTGCTTCTAGCTCTTGTAGAATTTAGTCAATAGCATATATTATCAAATGAAGTCCACTATGAGATGTGAAATTTGCAGAGAAGGATTCTTCTTTTGTTTCTGTAATTGAATTTTGATCATACACTGAAGGTGTTCAGCCTTTCCTAGACCTCGAGGGTTATAGAGAATCACCATGGTAAGGATAATATGAAAAGTTTCATAAAACATGTGGAAATCCGCTCTTGCATACCTTGGAGGTTGATGCCTGTAGAAGATCAGGGAAGGTGGATTATGCGTGAGGAACATTTCTTAACAGTTTCTTAGTTTATTCCTGGGTCAAATTGAACTATTTGCATAATGCAGAAGCATTTTGATGAAAGGTGGCAAGAGAAACACAAGACTATTGAATGATATCTGAGGGAGTAGCAGTGACCATAGCCAGCAATTAATGTATAGTAGTGTTTTCCTCAGTAAAAGATCCTGACAAATGGGAAAAGCAATATGACCAAGAAATCAAGGAGTTTGTGGTAAGTATATGACAAATTGGAGCTTGTGAAATAAAAGAAAAATATCTTCTTGGTCAGTTTACATAATAGTAGTTTCTTTTTTTTTTCTCATTAACTTTATTGAAAATCAAAAATTATGTAGCATATTAAAGTTATAGACAAATATTGAAATGTGAAAGATCTAAGATGTAGAAAGAGTGAATTTTAGAGAAATATTTCTAAAATGAATACATAGCATGAGATTAATAATAGATTGCACACTGCAAATAAATTATTTACAAATTTAAATGAATATAACCATAAAAATTGTCTAAATAAAAATGAAGAAGAAAGAATTTACAGATCAATCATAAAATAGTTCACTCTGTGCCAAAATCAAGAAACTCATATTCAGGTCCTGGGGAGATGGCTCAGTGGAATAAGTGCTTGCCTGCCAAGCGGAAGGGCCTGAGTTCAATCCCTGGTTCCACCAAGAAAAAAAAAAAAAAAAAAAAAAGAAACTCATATTCATATACTTAGACCTCTCAAAGTAGAAAGGGGCAGGCCATAAATATTTAGAGTTAAAATGTCCTAATTTAGTTGGAATGATAGCACCACATTTCTAAGAAAATAAACCTTTTGCACAAGAAATATGAATAAAATCATACAAGATACACAAAATGAAAGTGTCCAAAACTGATGTAAAGAAAAATAATTCAGTAAAACATATACATAAAAAACATTAGCTATGGATGAACAAAATTAAATAGCATCTAATTCCACACTAGAAATATAAGAGCAAGTGGGTAAGAAACTAGACTAATTAATTGAAAGGACTGAAAAAAAAGGACATATCCAGGACCATTATAGTAACTTCTCCTGCCTTCTGGATTATGTACTTTGTTATTTTCTATATGTTATGTCTGGAAGTAAAAGAGTATTTCAAGTTTGTATAACTGGAAAATATTTCACTGTTAGTTATCAAAGATATGTTTGCTAGGTATAAAATTCAATGTGGTACATCACACTGAAAACAAAAGCACTGTCTGAAAAAATGTTAATTGGAGTGGATGAATAATCAAGCCAAGACCCTTAGGACTGCATGTAATTCATTCTCTTGCACAAAATAGAAACCTGTATCCTGTATTCTAGAAGAGAAGGCAGCTACACAACCTCCCCTACTGAAAGGTGACCATCTACTAAAACAGAGATTCCTCCAGTATTGGGGGCTGAGCATATTTCAAAGGGAAGATAAAGGGTGTGAATGAAGCAAATTGAATTAATTTGTCTGAAAGATAGTGATAGTAAATAACACCAGGTAAAGTACTCAATGCACATGGCCAAGAAGAGTAAAATTGCCATAATCAGCATTGTTGAACTGAGGAAAAGGGAACAAAGAAAGTTTGCATCTCATGATCAAAGAGCTCTTCCAGGAGATTTGAGTGTTTCTGTTTTAATGTTTAGATCTTTAATCCATTTTGACTTTAGCTTAATGCATGATGATAGACCTGGGTCAAGTTTTAGTTTTTGGCATGTAGAAAGCCTGGTTTTCCAGCACCATTTGTTAAAGAGGCTATCTTTCTTCCAGGAAGTGTGTTTGGCCCCTTTATCAAAGATCACAAGGCTGAGTGTGTTTGCAGAGGCCTCTGCATCTTCTACTCTATTCCATTGATCCTCAGGTCTATTTCATTATCAATAGCATATTGATATTATCACAATGTTTTGTAGTATAATTTCAAGTCAGGAATTGTGTTGTCTCCTGCATTGTCATTGTTGGTCAGGGCTGCTTTTCTTATTCTAGGTCTTTTTTGGTTTAAAATACATTTTAGGAATGATTTTCTACATCTGTGTGGTATTTTGGTGGAAGTTTGACAGGAATTGCATTAAATCTGTTGAACAATTTTGGGAGTACAGCCATTTTCACAATGTTGCTTCCTCCTATCCAGGAGCATGGAATATCTTTCCATTTTCTGAAATCCTCTATAAACTCTTTTCTTAGGGTGCTGTAATTTTCTGTGAAAAGATCTTTGACTTCGTTGGGTGAGTGAATTCCAAGGTATTTCATTTTCTGTGGTGCTATTGTAAAAGGTAATGTTTGTATTGTTTCCCTCTCAGTGTGCTTGTTATCTGTGTAGAAGAATGCTACTGACTTTTGAATATTAACTTTGTATTCTGCTATGCTACTGAATTTCAGTATCAGTTCTAGCAGTTTCTTAGTGGAATTTTTGGGGTCTTCCAAGTAAAGTATCCTGTCATCTGCAGAGTGATAATTGAACTTCTTCTTTACCTATTCTTATTCCTTTTATTTCTCCCTCCTTTCTAATGGCTGTTGCTAATGATTCCAAAACTATATTGAATAGGAGGAGACATAGAGGACATACTCGTCTTCTGCCTGACTTAAGAGTAAATGATTTCAGAGAAAGTAGGAGGAACTCTTGAAGACATAGGGGTAGGTAAAGAGTTCATGAACAAACATATATTTGCATGGGAAACACTTGAAAGAATCAATAATTGGGATCAAATCTTCTTGATGAGTTTCTGCACGTCAAAGGAAATTGTCAACAAAGGGAAAAGACAACCCACTAATTTTGAAAAAAATCCTAACTAATAAGCAATCAGGCAAAGGTCTGCTGTCTAGAATATATAAAGAACTAAGATATAACAAGACCCTCAAATTTAAAGACCCAATTCAGAAATGGACATCTGAGATGAATCCACACTTCTCAGAGGATGAAATTAAAGAAGTGAATAAATATATGAAAAAATGCTTCACATCGCTAGCCATCTGTGATATGCAAATAAAAACAATACTGAGATACCATCTCACTCCAGAAAGAAAGGCTCTCATAAGGAAATTAACCAACAACAAATGTTGGAGAGGTTGTGGGGAAAAGAGAACACTTCTCCACTGATGGGGGGAATGCAGACTGGTACAACCATTGTGGAGATCAGTGTGGAGACTCCTCAAAAGAGTAGGACTGGAAATTCCATTTAAGCCGGCTATCCCCTTACTGAGAATTTTCCCAGAGGAAAACATTATATCATAGTGATATATGTGTACCTATGTTTATAGCAGCACAATTTGTGATAGCAAAGACTTGGAAACAACCAGGATGTCCATCACAGGAGGAATGGTTGAAAAAGATGTGGTATTTCTATATAATGGAGTACTACTCAGCTATAAAGATGATAAACTTGAAGCATTTATACTGAAGAGGATGCCACTTGAACATATACTTGTAAGTGAAATAAACCAGACACATATGCAAATATTGTACAGTCTCCCTAGTATAAGAAATCAAAAGAAGAAATACAAATAGAAATATACAACAGCAACTAAAAGGAATTGAATCAGATAGGGCAAACCGAACGGCATATACTACAGGGTACTAATTAGCTTTTCTTCCAGATGGTTAACAACCTAAGTTCACAGATCAAAATTGAAGAAATAGAAGAGCCGCAAGGCTGGCCAACATTTGGCCCTAGCCTTTCAAGGTCAGTGAAGACTCAGGGTGTAGTAGAACCTGTACTGTAACATCATGAAACTCAGTTGTGCCCTGAATTTTCTGATCAAGGAGATTATGAAGCCACAGAGGAAAGAGACTAATGATGTATAGTGTGCCTGGGAAGAGTAACATGTAGAGAAAACTTTCTCTCAGGCTCTCATTGAGAGTAAACTTGTCAAGCATTGGCTGTGACTCATCCACATGTATGACACAGACAAAGGATCTATAGAGTAAGGTACAAGATTACAAGATAAACCGTGAGGGCACTTCACTGACTTCATCAGAAACAAAAGCTACATCTTTTGCTATAGGTCTTGCTCCATCTCGGTCTTGACCATCCAGAAGAAAAGTATAAAAATGAAGTATATAACGTCGGCCCATAATAATAAGTTGAGCTATAAATGGCAGTAGTCAACAACCTCTTCATATAACTCACTATTAATGTGGAATGCTGGACTGTGTTTGATTGTGTCGCCTAGTTCAGTCACCTAAATTGGTTTAATGACAATGGTGTGCTCATCTTTACAGTTCCAGACAAAAAAGGGGATATACAAAGGAAGATTCATGATGTATATGTATAAACAGTACAATTAGGATAAATATGCCGTACTTCTGCATAATTCTATGAGAAGCAAGATTTGCACTAATAGTGGTTGGACAAGATATTATGTTGGCTTCCAATACTATGGACAAACATTAGGGAGATAAGATAGAAAGTATTAATTATTGAATATGTGATATAATTCAGCTATAAAAAATAAGTATATAGCTAAACTCTCTTCATTCACTTACTAGAGACATCTGTTATAATAATGTCTGTAAGTATAATATCATGTATGCACCTTGTACAACACCAAAACATTACAAAAACTTTTTGCAATATATCGATTTATCAAAGCTGTCCTGTTAATTTGTCTTGACATTGTCTCATTGATATTTGTTTTATAATAAAAAAAATTAAATAAATAAATAAATAAGTGGTGAAAGAGCTGAAAAGAATGTGTTTGTCCATGTGATCAGTTCTGCCAAAGCATCAAGAAAGGTGCAATGGCTTCATATGGAATGTGTGTGTCTAGATTACATTTATTTTGAGGTACTGGGGATTAAACTCAGGGAATTCCTTATTTCACTGAGCCATCTCCCCAGCCCCCCCCTTTTATTTTCTGGAACAAAATACCCAACACCCAAGATTAAGAAAGTAGAAGTTTATTTAGCTCACAGCTAGTGGAGGCTTCAGTCTATACTCTGCTGGCTCGATGGCAGACTGGCACATGACAGAGGGTGGCAGTTCATGGCAGCAGAAAACAACAAGGAGCAAATGGAGGAGATGCAGTTGCTCCTTCTAACAATCATCTCTCCCTTCATTCCACACTGACTGTGGAGACTGGAGGTCCTCTGACAAAGTAGTACTCTATCCTTTTTCAGTTTTCTAAATTTATTTTTTAATTTTTAATTTTAGTTTTTTAATGTCCTTTAAATGCTGAGTGACTCTAGGGTGGGCCCTGCATGCCCTAGGGAGGGGTATCCATGCCCTAAGAAAGGGTTTTTATATACTAGGGTGTGGAATTGCTAAGCTGAATTTTAACATTAATACAATGCTTCAACCACTACAATCCACTCTTTGTCAACTTGGCAACCAGTCATATTTGTTTAACCAGTTTTTAGATATAAAGACATGTTTATCAACATTTTATAACTTTATCATTCTTACAGTTTTAACCATTATTAAAAATCACTATTAAGCCTCTCAACATTTTATTATATGAGAGTCATAACATTTTGCCCCTGACCCCCCAAAAAACTCATGCACATTTCTTTACATAAAAGGTATTTAGTCTATCTATAAGAGCTGTCAAAGTATTAACAGTTTTAGCAATGCTGAAAAGTCTAAGTCTCAAGTCTCCTTCAAGATCTAAGGCAAACTCTTAGGTGTGAGCCCCTGCATAACTGAAAAGTTAGGCACTTTCATTTAAAGGCAAAGATAAACATTACTATTTTAAAAGGTATATACAGTAGGATATAAAGCATTGAGACCAAAGAAAGTCTCAAATCCCACAGGACAAACATTAAGTCTTCTAGTTTTATGTTTAACATGTGAAGTAATCTGTGGCAAATTGTGAGTACTACATGGTTCTACGTCTATGGCACTTTAGCTGTAGCTGTCTTGGCTGTTTTTTTTTTTTATTTTTTTATTTTTTTGAGGCTTGCTATATATATATATATATATATATATATATATATATATATATATATATATATATATATATATATATATATATATATATATAATGTTCTTGGCTTTTTTAAGCTTTTGGGTTTGTTTTTGTTTTCTAATAAGGCTTTTACTTCAGCTTTATATACTGCCCACCCAGGGGCACACACTCTGGCCTCCAAGGCCTTTTGAAATATAGGTGGAAACCTTCTTAACCTAACAACTTTCATTTTGTATGTGCCTAATGCTGATGCCACATATGGATGATGTCAAGGTCTGATACTAGCTGGAATAGTAGCCAGGCCTTTTTTTTCTTTTCCTCTTTTTTTTCTTTTTTTTTTTTTTTTTTTTTTTTTTTTTTTTTTTTTTTTTTTTTTTTTTTTTTTTTTTTTTTTTTTTTTTTTTTGCTGTAATGGTTGAGTACCTGGATCAATGGGCACTCTGACCCTTATTTTGAACAACAATTCATTTATGACAGTGCCATTTTGGAACCTGGTGTGGCTGCTGCCTCCATTTTGGAACATGGTGCTAGATTTTTTTGTTTTTTGTTTTTGCTTTTTTGTTTTTTTAACAAAATCCCTTACTTTCGCAGTTTTGAGGATGCAATGGGCAGAGACCTGTCACCACCTCTTGAGGACATCATTATTATTTTCTTGAGGAATGGAAATCTCATCTTATCTTTGCAGTGTACAATATTTGTGACACTTTTTTTGGCTAAACTTCCAATATTTTAAATCATCTTGTTGGGGTCTTTGTTTTTGATTTACAACATAAATTAGACTAAAAGCCCCCAACAATAGCCATGCCATTGCAACAACATTTAATTGCTTTGAAAATTTTTTGCCAGATTAACCAGTCTACCATTCTTAATCTCAGACTCACGCAGAGTCTCTGGATATAAGAAAAATTCAGAAAAGCTTTTGGCCAAGCTACAAAACACATTGTCTGCATTCCAACAACCAATGCAGTCTTTTTTTCCAACATAAAACCCCCCAGCCTAGTATTTACAGGCAGAATTTTTGTGTGTGTGTCTGTGTGTGTATGCTACCAGGGATTGAACTCAGGACCCTGTGCTTGCCAGGAAAGCACTTATTCTACTAAGCTATGTCCCTGAGCCCACAGGCAGAATTTTCATCAGCATTTTGATCCATTGAGTTCTGAACAGAATCTCCCATACAGAACTGCCAAAGGTATTCCAGTGCTTCTCTTTTAGGCAACATGTCTGAATATTTTTTATCTCTTTCTATAAGCCATTTTTAAAAGCTCTTGAACAACACAGTCAGGTATACTCAGAGCAACAGCCCCACTCTCAGTACCAGATTCTGTCTTGGTTACTTTTTTTTTTCTTCAACAAAATACATAACACTCGAAATTAAGAAAGGAAAGGTTTATTTAACTTACAGTTAGTTGAGACTTCATCTACACTCCACCCACTCCTAGGCAGACACAGAC
The DNA here is from genome assembly GCA_004027165.1 of Ctenomys sociabilis. Taxonomy (NCBI): domain Eukaryota; kingdom Metazoa; phylum Chordata; class Mammalia; order Rodentia; family Ctenomyidae; genus Ctenomys; species Ctenomys sociabilis. The sequence goes on from PVKA01001796.1 coordinate 23,194, forward strand.
AGCAGAGGGCAGTAGTTTATGGTGGAGGAAAACACCAAAGTGCAAACAGAGGAGATGCAGCTGTGGTTTTTAGCAAGCCTCTTTCCCTTCCTTCCATGATGACTACAAAAACTGGAGCTCCTGCAAGGAAGTGGAGCTCTATTTTTCTTCATTACCTTATATCCTTCAAGTGCTGAGTCATGGTAGTGTGGCCCTCCATTCCTTATACAGAGGTCTCCATGCTCTAGGGTTTGGAATTCCTAAGCTGATTTAGTTTTTACCTTCTCAAGTTGACACAACATATTAAGCAAAACATTGTGGCATATATAACCACTTGAAAGGACCCTGAGACTGCCAAAGGATCCCAGTGAGTATATGCTGAGTTGGACAAATAATTAAACACACTGACAGAGGTGGCTCAACCCTAGAGAGCTGAGCATTAGAAAAAGCCTGATTAACTTTATATAAGGTTTTGACTTGTGTAAGTCTTGTTGGTGAAGTCTGCCTTGAGACTGACCAGAATCTAAATTATGAGTAGTTAGCTTAGGAGGTGAGTGAAACCAGTTGCCATTACCAAGTAAAGTTTGGGGCAGAACATTTCTCTGTTATGTTGGACAAGGTGATCCACATACAAAAAGGATGCCAAAGTTTGCAGCTTTTCAAGGGCCACTACTAGGACTGTGCTGCAAAGAGCATTATCTATTTGGATGAATTCTTGATGTAAAGTTGTTGAGCATTCATGTGTTGGAAAACATTCATCCATGTAGTGGATAAGGTAAGCAGATGAATAGGCCTGTGGTACTAACAAAGTACCTCGATGCAGTGCTCTCATAGCATGGCACAATTAATTGGCCAGATTTGTGCTAATTCATCTGTCCACCTTCCTAACTTCTTTTTTATTACAAAACTTAAGATATTCAAGGGGCTATTGGAGTATTGTATCTTTCCGACTCTCTTATATTCATTAACTGTCATATGAGGTGCTGCAAGCCACCCTTGAGTGAGTGGCCACTAATCAACCTAAACAGGTTCATGAGACATCTAAGTTATCTTGGACACCATTTTGGGGGTCAAATAAGAGAATAAGGACCCTCCTGAAAGTGTGAGGCTGGATAGCCTGTACAAATAATCCTTTTTAGGAATATGTGGAAGACCTTATTTCCTTCCTTGATTGTTTTTATCAAGTCTTGAGTGGGAACCAAATTGTTGCAACATCTGATGAGTCACTAAGGATTTATAACTAAGCAGAAATGTTCCCGTATCCTGTAATCTTATGATCCCTTAGATGGTTGTGTGAGGGAGGACATAAGGTGAGAAACATCCTGAATGCTCTTCTGTATTCTTTCAGGTTAGCAACTTGGCAATTTTGTTATGGGGAGAAAGTTTCCTACTCCCTGTACATCAGCAGTAGCCACATCTAAAAGCCATGCTATAGACCACTAGTATTGGGCAATCACTGGAACACTTATACCTGTGCCTAAAAGCCATTTAAATATTTTTCCTTCATTAGCCAATTTTATCTCAAGATTACTTTGTTCAATCAGCTGAACCTAATAGGTATAAGAAGATCAAAAATCCCATTGATTCTCTTTACTTATTTATAATTTATTTTCATATTTTGCCAAGGAAAAAATGTCCATTCAAGAGATCAAGAGTCTGAGGTGAGTTGAACAGTTTTGAGTAGATTGACCCATAACTTTAATTTCCCCTGAATAATCAGTAATGATGACACCAGGCAAAATCTGAAGACCTTTCAAAATAAGAATTCCATGGCCTAGAAGATTTCACACAGTTTTCTGAGGAAAAGGTCCATAGATACAAGTAGAAATATCTTTGGGTCCCATTTTCAGAGTTAGTATGAATCTGGGGGAGGAAGTGAGATCCCAGACCCCACTGTGGTTTTTTGTTGTTGTTGTTGTTTGTCTGTTTGTTTTTGGAAAACTGGGGATTGAACTCAGGTTCTTGTGCTTGGCTGGGAAGTGCTCCATCTCCATGCCCCCCCACTGTGTTTTGTTGTTCACTAGAGGTCATAAATGTGCTTGCTGGCAGAGGGTAAATCTAGGGAAGAATTAAGGAAGGTACCCCATTATTTGAAGGAGCCCAGGTAGGGCCAAATGGGACTTTCCCAGAATCATTCAGCCTTCTACCTATTGGAATATAGTTTTAGATCTACACTCATTTGCCCACTGACGTCCTCAGCTACACCTTGTACATATAATTGCAGGACAGCTTAATGGCTGTGCTGTCCTTATAGATGGTGCTAAGAAATTTCTGGGAAATGGAAGAAAGCAGCCTTGCTTTTCCCTTTACTTTTAGACTTAGGTTGAATTACCTGACTAGTAGCTGCTACCAAGGAAGCTCCCTGTACATATAAAGATCCAATATCTGCATGAATCTGAATTATCTCAGAAAGTGTAGGCTGCTATTTGTGAGCATTCAAAGCTTCTTTTCACCATTTGTTTACATTTCCAAGGCACAGTTATCAAACTATTAATTTTGTAGCTTTAGTGTCACTTATAATCCTTTCACTTTCTTTCAATAAGCATGCCAAAAAAATCCTGAAAAAGTTCATCAAAGCCACAAGAATGGAAGTCAAATCAAAGGAAGTCTCACCATTTGAAGGAAATTCCCTCCAAGTGCTTGTGGTAGCTATCTTACTTCATTCATACACCTTTATTTAAAATGTAAGTTGATTGTGCTAACAAAGTCAACTTCCTCAGTTAGCATATCCTTTATAGTGGCTTTATTATGAACAGTATTGCCAATGGTCTGACCTGGTAATATTCAAAGAAATTTCCCTTCCACAATATATATCCTCATGGATTGAAGCATGCTTCAGCTATTTCTTTCCAATCATTTGGGCCTATAATACATTGTCCTAGGATTTCTACTAAACTCAAGGTAAAAGGAGCCGTAGGACCAGAGGCAACAACAGCTTTATTTTTAAATTTTAAAAGGTACAAATTCATGAAGATACATAATGTGCTCCAGGTTATCAAAGGCTTGAAGTTCAGTAAAGGATAGATATGAAGAAAACCCTCCATACAATCCCCCAGTCTTCTTTTAGTCCAATTATAAGGGAGAAAAAAAAAATGGCACTATGCCTTAAGAAGTTGAAGTTCCAACCTGTGACTCAGTAAAGTTTCTCTGATCTGAAAGTGTTATGCATAAACACTTCTCTGGTGGAGAAAGTTGCTTGTTGCATGCCCCATTGCTCTTTTCTTATCTAATTGAGCAATTAGAAGGCTCAAGCTAAGTTGGTGACACTGTTGCTCAGTCCTCTTTTCCTGCTCAGGACTTGATTCTGAAGTAAAGATCCAAACCAAATACTTATGGTAGTTAAACTTCCTCTACCCAAAATCGAGAAAAAGAAAGTAAATACAGGAATCAAGCATGCAAAACTCACTTCTATATACATATAACTCTTGCAGTTCTTGACACTCTGCCCCATTTTTAGTTCCTACTATATCAATGTACCTCTCTCTCTCTTTGTCTTGTCTTTAAGTTCCTTTATCATTCTGATCCTAATGAACTTCTTTGCCCCAAGTTTTACCCCTGACAAATGTCAATACTGATCTGCACTTGGGCTGAATATTGGTATGAGCAGTGCACTTCTCCCCCTTTTTGCACACACAATGCAAAGTGTTCCCTCAGTTTTTCCTTACCCCAATCCATGTTCAGTTGGCATTTCAGTATATTCTACACAGCTCTTGATGTTGTTTTGGAGAGATGGACAGAGGATTGAGAAACAAAGATATGAGGCCAAAGCTGAGGTCAGGTGGCTCTCCAGCAGGGAGGAAACACACTTCTCAAGGACATAAGGATGTTTATTTATTCATTTGACAATGTTAGTATCATCCAGCAACATAGGGTTGTCCAGCAACTAATTGGTAGAAGGTATTTCTCTAGACTGAAACAACTCAATTTCCTTAGGTGCTCTTCATTTTCAAACTGTAGTTGCCTCACCCTCACATTTATGACTGATTTCTGATCTCAGCTACTCCATACAGAGGACATTCTACACCAATAGTGTACTGAAAACAGTTACAGAAAGAAATCCCAAGATGAGGGAAAAAAAGAAAGAAGTTAGAATGAAACATGCTGTGTTTAGGATTTAATTTAGCTAGCATTGTTAGGGAAGTCTTCTCAAGGCAGGACTTCTTGTGGAAGCATGGAGTGAAGCAACTGACCAAGCACCTATAGACCATAGAGGGCAAATCTCTGGGAATTATCTTTGTGTTGTATATAAGAAAAAGATCAATGTACCAAAAGTATGTGAGCCAAAGAAACAAAAGAGAAAGGTACAAATAGGTGAGATTGTGTTACTCTTGCAAGGTTAGCTCTGCAGATTTTCATCAAAAGATTAATAAGAATATAGTCCAAAGGACTTGCTAATGACTTAGACACAAGGGTGTAAAAGATAAAAGAAAAAAAGAAGACTGTCAAATTCATCTCTTCAGAAAATATGTAAATGAATGATAATGTCACTTACTAATATAAATTTTTCTGGGGGTAGAAATATGGAGAATATAGAGGTAAAGGCTAGATACAAATCAACTTTACTTGGAGAGATTTATTATTAGAAATGCGAGTGAATATATTCTAAGAGCTTTATTAACATATCAATTATGAGAACTTTGGATGGAACAATACATGTTAAACTATTAATATGCACTGTGACTCAATATGTTACCTTTCTCAAATAATGCATTTAAATCTTAATGAGATTTTACTAATAACTAGAACCCATATAAATTGCTACAACTTACCATACCAGTCAAATGATAGATTATGAGGGCTTAATGCTGTGGTAAGAAATTATCATTGTTAAATACGTGCTAACTCCTCCACTTCACTTAGATATAAGTTGAATTATTGCTTTATGAAATAATTCAGTTAAGTTTTCCTAAGATCATTACTTCTCCACTCAAATTTTCGAAGGGAAACTTGAAAAAGAAAAATCCTCTACTCATGGAAGATTTCCCTAATAATATTTTTTACAAATTTGAAAACCATGTCAATGTTTGATCAATAATTCTGTCCTATTGATTGCTTTTACTCAATAAAGTTAGTAAGATTGTATGTATTAATTAATTAATTAAAGTAGTTTTTCACCCTATAATTTTCATTTTATTTTAAAGACAAGAAAAGATAATAAATATGATACAGAATTTCAAAACAAATGATAGTAAGTTAACAGTAGTTAATATGTTGCATATTGCTATCTTCAAAGCAGTATCTCAGATTATCAGATACAGGAATACAAACTGAACAAATAATTAAACATTAACTGTTCCTTTCAATAAAGCAATAAAAATCAGTTGTACAACTATCTGAGCTAATATACATACACACACACACACACACACACACACACACATATATATATATATATATATATATTCTCTTCCTTCTTTTGTGCTTTCATCATCCCAGTTGTTCTTCCCTTTTGAGCAGCCTCTTTACCTTTCACAATATCTATTGTACATTTTAGATCTTAGCCACTCTCTCAGTCTCTCACACTAGGGAGACAATATAATCATATTTCAGATAAATCAGACTCACATATATAAACATCATATTGTCTCTATAGCATGAGAGATTAAAATTCACTTTGTCTGCCAATAGAATAGCTACCCTTATTCTTTTTCTGGATTCCTGTCACATAGGGTATTGTTTTTAATTCTTTGACTTTCAATCTTTGCATTTCTTTTTTTATTATTATTATTTATTTATTTTTAAAATTTATTTATTTATTACAGTGTCTCGCTACACATCACGGATTCTTTTTCTCTTTTTGGGGGGGTCAACTCAGCCCGCCCTGGGGGGAGGGGCTGGCATGGCATGTGGTGCTGGGGATCGAATCGCGGTCCCTGAGAGCTTGCCTAAGCAGGTGCTTTAGACCGCTGAGCTATCTTGCCAATCCTCTTTGCATTTCTTTTTGAGATAATTGTGTTTCTTGTATGGAGGCTGCTATTGAATATTCCTTTACCTCTTTTACCAATCTGTGTCTTCATTGGTTAATTGAAGATCATTTACACTGATGGTTGTAAATGATATGTATTGACTTATCCTTCTGTTATAGTTCTATAGTTGGTTCCTTTTCTTTCTCCTCTGTTTATTAAACTGTCTTGTCTGATGGATTCATTCTGTTGGTGTTCTTAGGATTTAATCTTTGTTATCTCTTTCTACAATGTGCTTCAGAACATTTGGAGTGCTGGTAGTGGTCATACATTTCTTCAGGTGTTCTTTATATTGGAAGTATCTTATTTCTTCATTAAATTTAATAATTTTTCAGGACACATCAATCTGAATTGGAAGTTGTTATCTTTCAGGACAAGCTCTTCTTGATTTGATGATGTATGTTGAGAAATCTGCTGTGATTTGGTGATCTGTAGCTTTAATCTAACAACTTTTTTTCTTACAGTACAGAGGATTGAACGCAGGGCCTTGTGCTTGCCAGGCAGGTGCTTATTCTACTGAGTCTTCTCCTCAACCTCTAAGAACATTTAATACTGTGCTCTTAGGTTTAATTTCTGGAATCTTGATTATTAAATGTCTGGATATAGATTTATTTCAGTCATGGATAACTGAGTTCTATATGCCTCTTTTATCTGTATTTCTCAGATTCTTTTCCTATGCTTGAATATTTGTTTGCTATTACATCTGCAAAAAGGCCTTTTTGTGCATTTGTGTTAAGTCTTGCTTTTTTCATTGACAGCTATCAGTCTCATATTTTTCTTTGCATCACCTTACAGTTGCTGAATTATTTCCTGTTTCCTTGTTATTTTTGAGACAACTTTCTTTTCTTGATCACCTGCAATTCTGTCTTCAACATCTAACTATCTTCAATTTTATTTAAGCAGTTTTTCCAGCTCAATGGAATTTTTAATTTAATTGATATCATAAATCATCTAGTTGAACTGAATTAGAATTAGAGAATTAGGTATGATAATTTTAATATATAAACATAGACTTAATTTGACACAGCTGTATCATTGTACTGATTGTAACATGTCATTGGTGAGCTTAACAATTGAAAGTAAGCCATTTTTTATTAGTGCTCAGGTCATCTGGGAAGTGTTGTTGACACTGGACAATTTCTCTGCTTATTTAAGCTGGGCACTTTGAAGCATCTTGCCTAGCTCACAGGTAGGCTGGCTAAAGTTTGGCTGGTAAAATAGTAATTCTTTGACCTTATTCTTAGCTTCTTAGGGGTAAATCAAGACAATTGCATCAAAGACGTAAAAGGGCTTCTAACAAAATTATTTTGTTACTTTCCTTAATTTTGAAAAAATAAGTGAATGTATTGAATGTTAGAGTCCATATAATAATGTTATTACTAGTGTAATACATAAATGGAAAACAGAAATACAAACAACATGCATTTCTTTCTTTCTTTCTTTCTTTCTTTCTTTCTTTCTTTCTTTCTTTCTTTCTTTCTTTCTTTCTTTCTTTCTCTTCCTTCCTTCCTTCCTTCCTTCCTTCCTTCCTTCCTTCCTTCCTTCCTTCCTTTTCTTTTCTTTCTTCATTTCTTTGTACCAGGGTCTAACTTGAGCCCTTATACTTGCCAGATAGGCAATTATGTTGCTGAGCTATATTCCTAATCCACATGAAAAAATATTAAATTTTATTATATAGAAATTAAACAAATTAACCAGGGAATCATATAGTATATATAGTGAAATTAATTTAATTAAGTACATTTATTAAATAATAATTTATTAATTAATATAGATATCTTGATAATTTTTCAGATGAGTTTGAACCAAGGATATATTTGCTAGACAAGTGCTCTACCTACCATTGAAGTACATTTTCAGCCTTACTTGTACAGTTTTGAAAACTCCTTAATGAAAAATTCCTAGAATGTGCATAATTCCTTCGATGTGTATCAAGAATAAGCTGAGTCTTTTCTCATGTAGGTAAAATGATGTAAAGTAACTTTCATTGGTATTTTACTCTTCCAAAATACTTCTTTTGCCTTCGAAAGCAAATCTCACTATTTAGATTGAACTCATAGTGATCCCCCTTTGTGCAGCCTCCCAAGAACTGGGATTACAGGTGTATACCACCTTGCCTAGTCTCAATCGCCATCTTAGCTCACCCCTTCAGGCACTGGCACAGGTGCCTGGGATCAAATCCCAGCCTCTGTACTCTAATTAAGCAGGCGCTTTAGTCTGCTGAGGTATTTAGCCAGCCGTATATCTTTTTTTCTGAATCCCTTTAATCTGCTCTGAGTGCTGTATCTCTCTCTCTTCTAGAATTTTTGCAGTATAGATATTTGAATCTCCATCAGTTAGGAAAACTACAAAAGTGTTCAATTACTATTTTTTTAAATGTATTGAATCCTGGAGTAGTGATTTTTTCAAAATTATATATGTATATATAATATTTAATGCATATGATGAAATTTATGTTTATATATTATCATTTTTCTGTTGGATTTTAAATATCTGATTACAAGGCAATTATGCAAAATAATAATTTATCTGAAATGAAATTTTTCTATTTTTCATGCATTTGTTTATATTTGTTTTGAAAATACCCTTCTTTCCCAGAGTTGAGAGAGGTCACAATTATTTTCTTGCTTTCTGTTGTGACAGAGATACTTTTTAAGATATGATGGATGTTGCATGAATTTTTATTAATCTGTATAATAAAAACAAGAGCATGGCAGAAAATATAGCGTTGAAATACTAAATAAAAGATGAAATGGTAATAAGCGAAGCTTCAAACCTTGGTGTCACTGGGTCACCACACATAGGAACTCACGCTGAAGGGAGCTGTCCTCCCTGGCACCTTTTCTCATCTATTTGGATAGCTGTCACATGTGGCAATGCAATGAACTGCACATTGTCATAAGCTTTCATACTCAGGCTCAGCCAAAGCATATCCTCGCTATTCTTCTCTTTGACGATGATTCAAAACTAGTAGGTACTCCAATTTATCTCCGATTTCTCAATAATATGCATTTGGAAAAAACACGGAGTACCTTAAATTGGCAAATTTCATTTTATTTTATATTTACATAGAAATGATGTGTGCACAGAGATTTTAAGAAGTTCAATGTTTGAATAAATTTTTCTAGAATGCAGAAAGAAGGGAATAGATTTGGAGGTTCACATATATATCAAGGTCAAAGTCATTAGGAACCGAAACTTTTGATTCCATGAAAAAGTTCCCTTTCATGTTACCTTTTTCAAAGTAGAATACTTTTCTGACACAAGCTAGTTTATATTTCATGTTCTTCCAAGGAATTCTTTAAAAAGAAAGCAAATAAACAATGAAATGTTGGGTCCTTTGAGTAAAAAGGCAAATTTTCACTTTTGTAATTAATTAATAAGTGAATTGTGGGGTATCATACCTTGAAACATGCAGAATAAAGTAAATTAGGGACACACTTTTATTTTTCACAGCTTAACCTTCAATTTCTTTTTCTAAATATTTAGAAAAATATGTTATTTAACTATCAGAAAAGAGCTTATAAACTTTTAGAAAATAAGACTAATGGTAACTGTAACACAAACTAGTAAATTATTTTAGAAGCCTAGTTTATATTTACAATAAGATATATACAGCCTTTTATGTAGAATAAAAAGAATACTTCATTTTCTTATGTTCATGCTTCTAAAAAATGAAGCATTTTATCCAAAGTAGAATGCACTAGAAATTACTGCACTTACAATTTTTACAGTTATATTCACACATAGAACTCACAGAGCACATAGAGTTTTTCAATAAGTAATGACTATTCATTTGTAAATAATAATTTTAATTGTTTGGAGGAACATTATGGGGAAACCAGCAAGATCTGAAGCTATTTTAGGCAAGCTTGAATAGACTATAATTTCAAAAAGAGGTTGAATAACGATGAAGGAACACAGTCAGCTGAGCTGATTTAGCTTGGAAGTCAGTCGTGCAGAGACAAAGACAATGTGCAGTGTTAGGCAGACGCACCTAACACTCAAGGCACGGCGCTGTTCTGGAGTCATGGGTTGGGAACAAAAATTGTATTTTGGAACAAAAAAATGTATTTTATTGAGGAAAAGGCAATAGAGGAAGAGGAAATCTGACTCAAAGCTAAAAAAAAAAATTAAAAATTAAAAAAATAATTGGTGTCGGTGAGACGGCTCTGTAGAGTAAGCACTTCCCTGGCAAGTGCAAGGGCCTGAGTTCAATCCCTGATTTTGAAAATAAATAAATACATAAATAAATAGGTTAATTAATTAATTAATAAAAAATTAAAAAATGCAAAAATTTAAGGTTAAGAACTTCATCTCTCATCAATGCTTAAGATAACAATAAATGAAAATACATGTGACTACAGATCCACATTTGGATGAATGTCAATTATCTTATGGAAATTTATAATTTGTAAGTGTAGCAAGGAAAAAAATAATCCCTGACCTGTATGAGAGCCATGATTTTCATAATAGAAAAAGTTCTGGTGAGACTGCTCAGTGGTCTAAAGCTCCTGCTTAGGCAAGCTTAGGCAGGTGCAGAGGACTACAGTTCAGTCCCAGGCACCCTCAGGGTGGGCTGAGCCAGCCAAAACAAAAGTCCCAAAACTATAACCTTCTTTTCCACAAAAAAAAGATAATTTATTTTTATACTCTACTAACATCCATAGAAAGGCACAGGATAACAGATCAAATTTCCTATGACACTGTGGATGGTGCAGCTAAAAGAAACAATGATTTTAGAACTGTCTAGTTTCAGTAATCTTTTTTAAAGATATCAGGCTTTTCTAATTTTAGTGTTGTTTCAAAAATACAAAAAATAAACATAGCTTTTAAAACAGTGATGCATCAACTAACATTAAACAATAAAATGTCATTAAATTTAGAGAAAAATTTACAGTAAGATCTTAAAGCTAAGAAAAATGATTTATAGCCAGAATGAACAACTAATTTAATCCTCATATACTTCTGAGAATAAAAGCATTGGCCTAAGTGTGTGCACCTGTTTGTCTGTATTCTCCTACTTAGTGTTACATAAAGCTGTGGTAAATTCTAGTCAGGGAAAAATATATGATAAATATTTTTAAATATTATAATACACTTATGAAAGGAATGAACGGAAGTTGATATAGGACTAGCCAAACCATTTCTACCTGTATGTGTGTTACAAAAGCATCCACACACATGACATGAATATGCTAATCTCTAATAATAGGTACTATAAAAAAATGTATAAAAACAACTAAAAATCTGTTTAGAAATTGGAATGCAGTGTCAGGTAATGGGTTTAGTGTAGATTATGATAAATTCTCAGACAAGATAACTCCAGTAGAACTGAGAAAATAGAAGAAAGTGTTCAGATAAATGAGCAAATGAGCAAATAATTTGGAAAACAAATGAGAATTAGCACGAAGAGAAAAAAATCAGTTGACATTGTGTTTAATACTGTAGACTGCATAAACCCCATGACACTAAGGTAAAATTTGAAGTTTGCTTGTTGTGTTACAATGTAACACATATATTTTTGCTTCAATCTCAAGTCAAATGAGTATTGTAAAATAATAATACTAAAAATGCTAGATCTGATCTCTTAGCTTCAAAAAATGGTCTACATACGAGAAATACTGCAAGGCAATCTGACATATTCTACTTGTAAATACTTTTTTATAGTTTTTTAATACACTTTTTTAAAATGAACTTTAATTAGCATACATCAACAATAAACAGTAAATTTGCCATATGCTAACTGGGAGTTTTAATAGGTTGCTTTGTTACTTTGAGTAGCAGATTTTTGTCACTAATGCAGATGTGTGTGTGTGTGGGTGGGTGTGGGTGTGTGAGTCTGCGTAAATACAATCATGTTTTTATATATCAAAAAAAATTCTTTTGCATCTCAGAGGGACAAGATTCTGTTTTTTGTTTCTCTGCTTTATTTTTCCTAATTTTTTCCAGTTTAGATCCTTCCTTTTGCCCTCTCCTAACCATCCAATGTGGTGTATTCTATGCAGTCATCTCTGAGCCCAAATCTGCCATGCTTCTGTTCAAGAAAAAGTTTCTTAACACCTATCCACTCCATTTAACTCTTTAAGTAGGAACATCAGTTCTTACTGAAAAGAGGAAGAAATTCTACAACAGAAGCTATTTAACATTAAGTGAATCTTTCTGTCTCTGTCTCTGTCTCTGTCTCTGTCTCTCTCTCTCTCTCTCTCTCCCTCCCTCTCTGTCTCTCACCTCCAAAGCACAAATATAGAATGCAGTTTGTTACATTTTCCTGTGTTTGGCAGGGACATTAAGTTTTCTTTATAAAGCAATGAGTAGAAATAACACCACACATGCACATCCTTAGCTAGAGTTTATAGACAGCTATCTCAAAGTGTTAACCTATCATAAAATGCAAATAGTGAGTGAAAATTTTTACTAGATACTGAAATTGGAAGTTCACAGAACAGAGAATATTTATTAAGAAATATCATATTGTAAAAAATTGTTTTGAAACTTCACAAAGTGTCACTTAGATTTTAGATTTTCAATTTTAAAATTAATCTCTACAGTGTTTTGTGTTTAAAATATATTTCTTATGAAATTCCTAGTTATAAATGATTTAAAGCAAGGATTTAAATATATTTTCTGGAGTTGATTCATCCAACGTATGAGTTTGGTGTCACATGCACTGGTTTTACTCAAACATATTAGCATGTGCAATTTAAAAATAGTCCTTTAACCACATTTGCCCCATTTGCAGTTCTCAGTGTTTACATGCAGTTACTTTACTCAATTGGAGTAGAAGTGTTTTCATCACTGTAAAAATTTTACAGCCATTACTTGTGTAGAAATAATGTAGTGCTATATTTATAGTATTTTCTACATCTTCAGACTCTACATAAGATGACCAAAAATCTAAAGGAATTTGTGGTTCATTTCTTTTGTTACTATAATTTTGAGAAACAGTATTTACCTAATTTAACCAGGTAATGTCTACCTATTCAAAAACTCAGTTGTTTTATGAAATGTGACAAGATCCAGTCTGAAAGGCAATTACAATGAGTAGTGGCTGGGCCTCTGAGATACCTCTGCTTCTACTCATATCCATTTTTCTACATGGACTTGGATAACTCAGTCTTCACCTTGATTTTTATTGTACCTATAAAATGATTACATTTTGGAAAATATTTGACATCTCTTAGTACTAAAATTTATTAACATGGGCTGGCAAAATAACTCAGTGAATTAAGCTGCAAGCAGGTGCAGGGGCCAGTGGTTCAATACCTGGGCCTGCCATGCTGGCCCCGCCCACCCCCAGGGGCAGCCTGAGATGGCAATCGAGACTGGGCATGGTGGCGCGAGCGTGTAATCCCAGCTCTTTGGAGGCTGTAAACAGGCGGATCATTATGAGTCTGATCTAGTAGTGAGACCCTTCCCTAAAATACAAAATAAAATGACATTTATTAACAGATTTAATATTACAAGTTTATTTTCATAAAACATGTAGAACAAGAGCTAACATAAGTGCCAACTATTTTTAAGTTTTCATTTTGTATAAAGTTTTCTGTACAATACTAAAATGAACACTATTTTACATATATCTAAAATATTTCTTGATATTTGATCTTAAGCTTTTCCTCCTACTTGTGATATGGACATACCTTTCTATGTTGCACACAAGGTCACTCTCTGTATCCCTGTTACAATATAGTTTAATTCTTGCATATTTTGATTGATAAGTTAACTTTGAACTGTTTTCCTCCAACAAAAGTGTGATGAACTTGATAGTCTGCAAATAAACAAAATAAACAGATGTACAGCTGAGGCAAAAGTCCATAATCACATACAATGTAAGGGACAGAAAAAGCTTCCAATGTAGGCTTCCAAAGTTTCCAATGAAGGCTCCCTTTTTGCCTTACCACATGGAGAGGCCACTATTATATCTCAGTTTCACCACTTAGGAAGAAAAATGAGATACATACATTGTAGAATTGTGCCATGAAGCAATGTGATTATGTAAATTCTGAGATGTATCTACCACTCTGTGCATGTTGAAAAATTATGAACATTTATCCTGTCATTTAAAAAGCTTAGTAAGCAAAGATTGACTTTTTTAAGGAACAAAATGGGAATTTGATCTCTTGTCTGTGTCTATAAGAGCTTAAAGAAGGAATTGAATGTCTTCATTCTTTATTTCTTGTGAAAATTAAAAGGAGTAGATAGGCATGTCCTCACATAATTTCTATGCTTTGGATTGTTACCATCACATAAACAATGTCAAAATCGACTTGTAATACATAGTAACACAAGCTACCTACCAACCTTTTTAAGGATAGTGAATAGTTTACACAATTTGACAGTGCGTACTAGATTTCAGCATTTGTCAAGGTTGAAGCAAGTCTACTAATTTCTTACATTTTGTCATATATGATTCCAATGGGAATTGATTTGACATTAATCATACTTTAAAGTAGATGATGCAATTCAGTGCTTATGTTCAATAAAGAAGTAATAGAGGAAAATGTTCATGTGCTTGGCTAGTGTCATGGAAGTGACCTCCTGTAATTAGCACTCTTCTATGAAGTTTAAAGTTAAAGGTGCAAAATCAAAATGCAATCATTACGTCTGACAAAGTTTGAATAGGAAAACGACTTCACATGAATGAAAGTTTTGTAGTTTGACAACTTAAAGGTATTTATAACTTAACCTGTCAGGTTAAAGGTCAGGAAGAAGTTCAAGATAAGATTTACAGAAGAGGGGCTGGGGAGATGTTTCAGTGGAATAAGTGCTTCCCTGATAAGCACAAGGGCCTGAGTTCAAACCCTGGTTCTGAAAAAAAAAAAAAAAAAAAAAGATTTATAGAACACAGAACTTTAAACTCAAGCTTGTGATTCCTGAAATTCTCACTCAAAGGAAATGTCCTCGTCATCTTTCTCAGGTGAATTTAAGATGAGTAAATGAGAGAAGTTCACACGTCCAATAACGGTGCTGCAAGGTGTTACCTAATTCAGTGAAACACAGTGGATATTTGACTCTTTCTTAGTCCATTAGAAAATAGAATAGAGAAGCTTATGAAAATATACTAAGTCACATGATTTGTGCAGGAAACTTAGTTTCACAAAGTAGTGAAGAACAATGATTTTTTTCATATTTTTATTACTTATAAATTGTGATGGAGCCATTACTCATCCTGTATTTAGTAGGGGCCGGGAAGATGGCTCGGTGGAATAAGTGCTTGCCTGGCAAACACAGGGGCCCAAGTTCAATCCCTGGTTCCACAAAAAAAAAAAAAAAATGTATTTAGCAAGTTTCAGATGAACTTGCAAATTGTTGAAATCTGCATATAAGTCCTAGATTACAAAAGTGATTATTCTGCTTTCATTTTGTAGTTGTTATAGTAAATATACATATAACATACACATAATTGTATTCACATGTAACATGTACACATATGATTATATACACATATAATGTATACACTAAGAATTATAACACATCTCATATTTACATATATTGCATATGTATAATTTAATTATCATTATATGCATGGATAGCAATAAGCAAATATCTAAACATATAGTATATAATAATAATAAAATTAATAATCATATATAAATTATGCATCTATATATGTATATCAATATTATAATATATTATATAATAATATGTTATTATATAATACATTATATAAATGACAAATACCGATATACATACATGTATTTATAATTATCTTGATGTAATAATATGATCAAATTTATATGAACATGATTACCACAGATACAGCACACATGAAATTATGTGTGTGAAAATAAATATAATTATATGATGCCACTCACATGTGCAAATTTTATGTATTCTTTATTGTACAATAAAGACACAAATCAAGCTACAAATTCTAACAGATAGTCTTTGCTTTGTCATAATGACTATATTCTTTGTGGATAAAGCAAAGGGAAGGAAAGTTTTATTAGTTTAATATTGTTTTGTGCTGCTATATTTTCTTCTACAAAAGTACAAGCAGAACATTTGATGGCTATATATCTATCAAAATGAAAAGCTAGATCTCCACAATTTCAACAAAAGCTATAATAAAACAGACTTAGAATTGGTGCTTCATTCTGTTCAAATAGCCAGTCTCATCAATAAACAAAAGACAGTTTTACAAATTCTTCATAAGTTGCATCTCATTCTTTTCCTTAGGAAATAAGATAAATTCAGGCCTGAACATGTTTAGTTAGTGAGGAGAAAAGATATAACCCATTTTTGCTTCAGCAAGGTTTTTATAGAGCAAAAAAATTTACAAATTGCTATAGTTTGGAAAACAAAATGTTAAAGTATTTTTAAATTATTTTAATAAGATTTTGAGAAAAGGTTTTCCCAGCTCACAACACCAAAAGTATAATACACCAAGGAATATTAAATAAAAGATGAAGATTGGACATGCAATTGTTCTAAGTGAATAAGTTGAAAGGAAAGTTAAAAATTTGAGTAGAGGCCAGAAACAAGGCCTGGTCCTAAGGAATGAAGTGATCAGGGCTAGCATCGGCCTAGACAACAGCTGCGAAATTCTAGGCTAGGTTACCTGGCATTAGCAAAACATTCATGTACAGAAGAGTTGAGATGAGACGTGGAAGCTATGTGAGGTGCAAGGTCAGTTTAGAAATCTACCTGCACACACACACACACACACACACACACACACACACACAGGCACGCACAGAGTTCTCACTTATGACTCCTCCCAAAAAAGCTAGGATCCTTTGATTTGCTCAGTTAATTTAAATGTTGAAGAAACTGGAGGGCAATAAGAATATTTAATTTTTGACCAGGACTTTGCTCTTGGATTACTAGAAAATTGCTTTCTCTCTATTGTGAAGTATCTACATGGCTTTATAATTATCATGATTCATCTCTAGTCAGTGAAATCTGTTTGAAGATTATGTCATTTGCATAATTATAAGTAAAACAATGATGAAACAATTATTATATACAGCATGGTATTAGGCTACTATACAGATATTCGACATATGACTTGTTTTGGAAATTTTGCTTTGATTAAAGTACAGCCTTTGCTTGATAGAAGTGCTACGAATATGTTGTCCCAAATTATACAGTTAATTAGAAGTTGTCTCAAGGAAATTTGGAAATTATACATTTATTCACATTGCTTGCATGAGTTAGAAAGTTTCAGCTAGAATGAAAGTCTCCTTGATGTCATTAGTTTAGGGGATAGTAATATATTGAGTACTGTAACTTTTGAATAATAGACTAGTTCATTCGGCTTTTGCATTTTTTGAAAATGATTTATGCATGTCCTTGTGCTAGATAGCACTAAGCATTGCTCCTTCATTAGTGCTTCCCACTGAAAGTTATGTTTATATTCAAAAATTCTGCCCTGGGATGATTGTATTGTAAGAAATAATTGCAAGGGGAAAGTGCAGAGCCTCTGCTTAAAATGTATTAGAAATTAACTGCTTGATGTGTGCTCCTACTTCCATAGTGTGGATTTGTCTAATTATCCTAGGGGATCTTCTGGATTCTGACTATTAAGCAAATAACTTTTTAACATTGAAAAATAATTTATTTTTAACTGGATAGTTATTTAGAGGCTGAAAACTGAAGAAGAATATTTCTCAACACAATTAGGGTCACTTCAATATTCCTTGTTAATTTGGTCAATCCATTGATGCTACAAAATTACTTTATTGCCTTAAAATATGATCTAAACATTGTGTTGTCCCCATGTCAAAATTCTTTTTCCAGCAGACAAGTCTTAGAATAAATTTTAGTATTTTGTATATATCAATTACTATAAAAACACCTCATAAAATTGTTAGGTAAGCTCATCTAGGATCAATTGATTGAAGTATCAAAGTTTAATCATATTTGCATATCTGACATCTAAAAATGTATAACAGATCTCCATAGTCTTGGCTAACTACAGACAACACTGTCAAAAAACTGATGGTTAAGTGTTCTTCCAATGATATACATAGAAGCTACTAGGTGCTTTCAGCTCTCTTGAAAATCTTTTAGAAATGTGGAACATATTCACCTTAATACTTTTCTGCAAATCAGTTAAAGGAGGAAGAAAATCTTACAAAGATTATCTTTTGAGAAAGAGAAGTGTCCACAGTGAATATTTACGGGCATATAAATACTGTGAATACTCACTAGCTTTGAAGTGTGTGTATGTGTATGTGTTGTGTGTCAAAATATAAGTTTGAAATAGTAATAGTGCATTATTAGACACAAATATTGACAAAAGAAAAGAAATCCTCAGGGCTGGGGAGATATCTCAGTGGCCTAAGCACCTGCTGGGAAAGCACAAGAACTCGAGTTCTTGTATGTTGTGCTGGCTCTAGAACCCAGCCTGTGCCAGACTGGCCATAAAAATGGGGCATGGTGACAGATACTTGTGATTCTAGCTCTGGGGAAGCTGAGACAGGAGGATCACTATAAGTCTGAGCTGAGTAGCTAGATCCTGTACCAAATGCATAAATTAATTAATTAATTAATACATGCATGATTTTTAAAAATTAATACATGCATGATTTTTTTATTTTTTTATTTTTTAGTCATATTTATTTATTTATTTATTTTATTTTTTTATTTTATTAAAGTACAAATGTCAATCAGACAGTTTCAAGACACCTTAACCATACAGATTCGATAAATTAATATATTGCAAACTGTTTTCATAACGTTTTGGTATTGTACAAGGTGCATACATGGTATTATATTTACAGATATTATTTTAGCAGATATCTCTTATCAGTGAATTAAGAGTGTAGCTGCTTAATTTTCTTTTTTTATACTTGAATTACATCAAAAATTCAATAATTATTTTCCTAGTAGATGACCGTAGTACTAGAAGCCGACATAGTATCCTGTCCAACCACCATTAGTGCAGATCTTGCCTCTCATAGAATT
Organism: Ctenomys sociabilis; assembly: GCA_004027165.1. Classification (NCBI taxonomy): domain Eukaryota; kingdom Metazoa; phylum Chordata; class Mammalia; order Rodentia; family Ctenomyidae; genus Ctenomys; species Ctenomys sociabilis. The sequence continues at coordinate 42,051 of PVKA01001796.1, forward strand.
ATGTAGAAGCACAGCGTTATCTATCCCAACTGTACTGTCTATACACGTACATCATGATTTTTTCTTTCTACACCCCTTCCTTTGTCTACATCTGTCAAAAGGGGCAGATGTAGACAGTCAACTAACTTAGGTGCTTGAACTCGACAGCACAATCCAACACAAAAAAACCTTAGAAGTTACACTTGAAATGTAAATACTCAAGTCTACAGATCAAAAAGGGTCAGTTTTCATATTATTCCATTAAACACTTCATTTCTTATTTCAAAAAATGTTTCATGTAGACCTCAAAAATATAAATACAATAGAATTTTATTTATTCATGGTTGAAAAATAAAACAGGTGAAGATAACTTTCATATGAACAAACTTAAATATATACTCAGCATATATAAAATCAATAATCAGTACACAAAATATGGCCAGAAGTCACCATATAATTGTTAGATTTTAAACACAGATTTGTTCTTGTATATTATCAACCAGTGGTAAAAATAGATTACCAGTTGTGATTCAGTGTTCCAGAAATGTAATCGAACTTATTCTAAGTGTGCATTATGGTTTGTACTCAGGTATTCCCCCAAAACCTCATATTCTCATCAATGTGGTTATGGCAAGATAACTGGATCATGGAGCTGTGATGCTGAACATTGGATAGTGAATGTAATGTTGGTCAGTGAAGCTTGGTTGCTAAGAGCTGGATCACTGGAGGTGTGGCCTAGAAAGGTCTCTATACAGGCTCTTTTGATAGCTCTCTGTCTCTGTCTGTGTCTCTGTCTCTCTCTGTGTCTCTGTCTCTCTCACTCTCTCTTCTCCTCTCCTCTCCTCTCCTCTCCTCTCCTCTCCTCTTCTCTTCTCTTCTCTTCTCTTCTGTCTCTCTCCCTCTGTCTTTCTCCTTCTGTCTCTGTCCATGTCTTTCTGTCTCTCTCATGTTTCCTGCTTGCCATACCATGAAACAGACCTTACCATGTACTTGAAAAGAATGGGACCATGCATTTCAAAAATCAACTAATCCCTTGGCTCAAAATGGAAAGAAATGGGGACAAAATTTTCCTAAATAAGAAAATATCTGAGGCTCAAACTTTTGGGTAATATATTATATCTACATTAGTTGTATTTGAATATTATTTTATACAATGTATATCAGGTCAATAAAATATATTGGAGGTATATGATTTACCTCCCTTATATGATTGCTTTCAATGATAGTAAATAGACAAAAGATAAAATATTGCATAATTCTACTTTAATGAAGTAGACATTCAAAATCATGGAAATAGAAAATAGACAGATATATAGATAGATAGAAATAGTCTTTAACTTGATAGAGAAATCTCATGTGTCTTTAATCTATTGTTACTATGTTTCTTCCTAAGACTTAGTATACTTAAGCACCTAGAAAATTTGACATATTTAGTGATAAAGATATTAGAGTTTTAGTGATGGCATATTTATCGAGCAACTATCATCCCATGAACAAGGAAACACAAAAATAGAGTACAAGAAGATAATCACCTTCTGCTTCATCAGTAATGTAAGAGAAGGACACTCCATATCACAAACCTATCGCCCTATTTGCTACCTCCACTTGCCCTTTGAATCACTTAAACCTCCCTGAGCTGTACTGTCTGGCTTTTAATACTGATGATTTCCTTCACAGAGCACTGTGTTGCTCTGAAAAGCTCTTCTAGTAAAATACCCATTGTCTCAGCATCACTTGAATTCGTTGAGCTGGAATGGTAAAATGTTTAAATATAATAATAATAAAAATGGATGCTCATGACTTATAAAATCATTGATACTTGCATGTAAGAAATGTTACGATGAAAACCTTAAAAGAATGTTTTTGATTTCCTTTCAAACCTGATGTTTGGGAATTCCTTAAACCTTTATTTTTTTTTACCTGCAGTGCTAAGAACCAAACTCAGGGATTCAAGCTCATCCTCCATTAGTGATGCATATACCCAGCTTTTGTAAGCATACTTAAATACAGTTGATGCATATTGCATTTATGTATTAGATATGTACACCAATCCTTTCTCTTAAAATTCACACAGTATTTCCTAATCTCTAAATATTAGAATTGATCATTCTTTTATCACATGGAGATAAGAAGAAGCTGAGTCATAAATGATGGGTGACAAAGATGGAATATTCTTATTCCCTGAAGTAAGATGATTCTGAGGTCAGTACATCCTAAAATAAACTTGAATTAGAAAAACGGTCTCCAGTAGCATGAACTTTATGAGTAAGTACTCAATAAACTCTTCTTATATTATCAGGTTGACTTAAGATTTACTTTGGTGAATGAAGCAGAGGGCACATTTGAAATTCTTGGGGAGCAACCAGATGGGATGATACTATTACACCCATTTATCTATGGTTTTAAAACTAGCCAGGGGGCTGACCCTGAAGCTAGTTGATAAGAATGATTTTCCAAAGGTTATCTGCTGTGTCTGTGCTTGTCATATATGTGCTTTTGATGTGGATATATTTAGAACAAAATACCAAAAGTGGATTTTTCAAGTAGGTGAAAATAAGTCTTGTATGCACAAAGGGAGGATGACTATAGTGATAGATACTTGCTTTCTGAAAAAAAGATGGGCCAATTTTAAATAAGTAGAAGAAAGAAAGCTGTTATGGAACTTTGAATAATTAGCATTTATGCTAATTATTATGTGTCATATATTATGAAATATTCTTCCATATATTGGAGCATGGCTCACTGACTATTCACCTGAGTGTACTGTTGTTTCTTTACCTGAGAGGATTTATAAGTCATTTATGGAAAAGAGGGCTTATACATAGTGAAAATAAAGAAAAATTAAAAAGAAAGTATTTAGTGTGCTGGTTTGGCTCTACTTCCTTCAGGACTGGCTGCGGAGTCAAGGCTATTAAGTCCTGCTCAGTTCACATTGTTGGCAGTGCGAGTGGGCAGGGCATGTCGGAGAACTGACTTTCAAAATTTGACAGTATTTTAAGCCACAAAAACTGTATCCTACCCCAACAAGACTGAAATTTTCATTCTGAATACATTAGTCAGGCAAACTAAAAGAATACATTATTGTCTATGGAAAAACTGAAACACCAGACATTAAATTTAGGGCTTGCAGAGGTAATGCGTCAGAGCTGGGGCACTGCTGAGCAAGACCAGGTTCTGGAGAAAGCCGCACTCCTTGTTATAGCCTCATCTGGCCTTTGCAGACACAGCCAGAGGGGTGCCACTGTCATCTTTTTCATTTAAAAATTGTGTTAATTTTATCATATTGGCTACAGCTTCACTACCTCATCTAAACTTAAGTATTTTCCATAGACCCCACCTATGCTATTATCACACTAATGACAGGACTTTAACACCTGAATTTTTATTCAGACAAACATTCAGTCCATAGCACTAAGTTGTAACACACAACCACATGTAGAACACATTTTATTAAATAGTACCTTTACCAGAAATCATCAACCAGCAGTTTCTACTACATTTATTCCTTTCTAGTTGCTATTTAAATGCTGTGCATGATCCTTTGAATCGTTTTCATGACTCATTAATAGTTTTTACAAACGCAAAAGCAATGTCAGAGGGCATTTTATAAATTCAAATAATTCTGCTGGAATGCTAATTTTTAATTTTTTAAATCTTCCCTCCTCATTTTGAAATTTCTGATTATCAGAGTGCAAGATAATCTTTGTCCCTCAGTGAAGACTATAATAACAATGCATCAGTTGTGCTATTTTAATGTTTTGCTCTTCCACATTAACTTAAAATAAACTTCTCCTTAAACCATAGAACCTGGTTAAAATCTGGAAAATTAGTTTCTTCTAACAAAACAGAATTGTCTTGTATCATGTGAAAACTAGCAAGAAATGAGAAGCAAATTTTAAGCTATAATTTCTTATAAATGGGCATCTGTCTTCCTGCAGCACTAAACTCAAAGGAGAACAAAGCATGAGAAGGCGTTTCTTCTCTGAATGCTAAGACTTGATTCAGGGTGGTGTGATTCACATTCCAGTATGCTCTTTATTTTGCCTCCTCTTTGAGCTTTGGCACTTTTCAAGTTTAATGCCATGCCCCTGACTTTCTTGTCATGGTATTTTTACTTTACTTTTTTTTTTCCTTACTTTTATTCTTTATTGTAGAGATTACATGCCTTAATGATTTTTTAAAATTTAATTTTTATCTTATTGAAGTACAAATATTAATGAGACAGTTTTAAGACACCTTAACAAGACAGATTCAATAAATTAATACATTACAAACTGTTTTCATAATGTTTTGGTATCATATAAGGTGCATACATGATATTACACTTACAGACATTATTATAGCAGATGTTTCTTGTAAGTAAATTAAGAGAGTGTAGCTATTTACTTATGTTCTATAGTGTGCCTGGGGAGAGTCACATGGAGAGAAAACTTTCTCTCAGGCTCTCACAGAGAGTAAACTGGTCAAGCATTGGCCATGACTCATCCACATGTTTGACACAGACAAAGGATCTACAGAGTAAGGTACAGGATTACAAGATAAACCCTGAAGGGACTTCACTGACCTCATCAGAAACAAAAAGTACATGTGTTGGTATATAGGTCTTGCTCTACCTAGGTCTTAACCATCCAGCAGAAAAGTATAAAAATGAGGTATACAATGCGGGGCCATAATAATAAGTTGAGCTGTAAATGGTTACAGTGGACAACTTCTTCAGATAACTCACTATTGTTGTGGAATTCTAGATTGTGTTGGATTGTGTCACCAAGTTTAGGAACCTAAATTGGTTGAATGATGATGGAGTGCCCATCTTTGACAGGTCTAGACAATGGAAGGGATATAGAGTGGAAGAATCATGATGTGTGTGTGTACGGACAGTACAGTTGGGATAAACTGAGAGGCAAGATTTGCACTGATGGTGGTTGGACAGGATATTATGTCGACTTCTAGCACTATGGACAACCACTAGGAAAATAACAAGGTAGAAAATATTAATTACTGAATCTGTGATCAATTCAGGTATGAAAAAATAAGATAAGTTTACCTTTGAGCACTGCAGTTGCAATAGGCAACAACTCTGTTACTTAAAGTATCAAGCACAAATTCTTTAAATTTAGGATTAATTTTTACTATTTTTTTCTTGAAAATAATTCACTGCTCTGAACAGTTTTTACTAACCAGAGGATTTGACTTACGGGCCTGCATGTACTCAGGCCTTGTCCAACACCATGCTTGTTTTGAATAGACATTTTTATTCGATTATTTATAATGTGCTTTCTACATATTCCTGTTGTGTGTGTGTGTTTGTGTGTGTGCTTATAACACTTTAACCACTCACACACTTGAAGGTAAACTATAATCAAGAATAACTAATGACTTAGGACTTTAAAAATTAAAAAGCTAAAACAATGCACTTGTTTATCTAAAAGACTAATTACAGTCTTTTTATGATCACTGCTTACTATTTACACCCAATTACCTTGTGGTAGGATATGGGCTGTGCTTATTGCTAAGTATGCTCTAAATGCATTTTATTATGAGTTTTATTTGATTACCACTCTAAATGTTATTCATGTTTATATGATTTCATAGTTCATTTCTCATTTAACATCTGCTCAAAGTTTTAAAGCTACTGAGGAGTCATTACATATATAGAAATTAAGGGGTTACTTTGCATAAAATTGTGGAGTCTAGATCCCCAAATTTTCAACATTTTTTGGCCAAATACCAGTTGTATGACCTTTAAGCATGTCAGTAAGGAGACTCAGCTTTCAGTTTCTGAAAATTAGCTCTAAATTCAGTAAAATACATGAATATATGATGTGTCAAAAAGTGGATGAGAGAAGAAAAAGGAGGGACAGAGGGAGAGACAGAGAGACACAGAGACAGAGACAGAGAGAGACAGAGGTGGATTGCCAACTGTTGGTCATCTTTTCATATTCAGCTGAAGTGAAGTAGTATGGCACTGTGTGTGCGAGGCCCACCTTCACTGCTTTGGGCAGTGTAAGAGGCAGAACTAGAGAAGAAGAGGGGTGTTCTTAGGAAAGGTGTTCAGCGGTGTTGTCAGAAACCGTAGGAGTTGCTGGCTGTTCTGATGGAGGACCTTGTTGTACTGGATTTCCTGATAAACTTGGCTGCTCTCATTAGAAGAGGATCTTGGGACCTTATTGTCACTGAGGTTGGCAAGAATTCACTTTGGAAAAACTCTGGTCCTCACTTGGAGCATCACTTCCTGGCTCTGTAGGGGAAGGTGGTGCACAGATCAGTGTCTTGGAGAAGCTGACCATGATGGCTTTTCTGATAGGAACTAGGCTTTCCTCACCATCAGAGGAACTCGGGCCCTCATTGTTGCTCCTCTTTCAGGGAGCTCTGGTTCTGACGTTCAGCATTGGCTCCTGGCACCAGTGCAGATTCTGTAGCCTGCGAACACAGATCCTTCATCCCGCTGGCACAGACTTTCTGGTTTCTGGTTTCCACCACTGACATTTGAACTGTCCCAGCACAGATCCATGAAACCTGCCTGCTGGCAACACTGCTATGTGTCTAGGCCTCCAGTTGAAATTGTGGGAGGCAGTTTTATGAATTCTAGATTTCCAGCAGGACATGACTGTGGGATCTAGGCCTGCGACTGTATTTTTTATCTTTAGAGTGCGAACAGATTTGCTGAACTCTTTGTATGTGATTCTTATGATAATTAAATATAAATAACCTTACAATTAATATCCTGTATTGTATTTTTCCCTTTGCAAAACCTTTAACTATAAGAAACAGAGAGAGGGTGTGACAGAGACAGAGACGGAGAGATTTAGTAAGCCCATAGGCCCACAATCCAGTTTTAAAGGCTGACTCAATAATTATGTAATTAATTCAACTAAACATTTTCACTCAGTTGCCCAGACATTAGGTTTCACATTCATTTTTATGTGATCAAAGTAAGTACAAAATAGATACCGGAGTTGGACAACTTCATTTCTTGCCTTGCTGTGTCTTTCTTTTGAGACTATGGATTTTCTTGAAGACTATTTATTCAGATGAATAGTGTAACATAATAGATTACTGATTTTATCCAGTGTTTTTTTTTTTTTTTTTTTTTTTTTTTTTTTTTGAGACAGTGTCTCACTATACAGTTCAGGCTGGCCTTAAGCTCACTTTGTAGCTCAGGCTGGTCTCGAACTCACAACAATCCTCCTGCCTCAGCCTCCTGAGTGCTGGGATTACAGGCATGCACCACCACGCCCGGCTCCAATCCAGTGTGTTTTGAATTCTTCTCAACCACATATTATCCTATTATTCCATATACTTTTCAAAAACTAAAGTATCCAAAATGAAAAACAAGATATATACAAAAATATTTATATTCATTTAACTAGTAAGTATACAACACACTGTAAAAATTGTATCAGAAAATAATGCAATTGTAATAATAAATCTTTACTCAGTCTAGTCTGTGTCCCCCACTTTTAAGGATCTCTGTGAAATTGTCCAGTGGGAGCAAATAAACAACATTTTAGAAAATATATAGTGAAACAATTTATCTGTGTTTTTTTGTACCCCTTTTTCTTTTTTAGTGCAGGGTCTTATTATGTTATGTGCTGGCCTTGACTTCGCTACATAGCCAAGGCTGACCTTGAACTCATGACAATTCTCGTGCCTCAGCCTCTCAAGTGCTGGGATTAGATGGGTGTTTCACCACACTTGGATGTAATGGGATTCTTGAAAGATACTGCTCTGGGAATGGGTAGACATCACTGAGATAAATTTTCCAGCTTTCTCATTAATTTTTTATTTACTTTGCAATTTAAGTACACAAGTACTAATGGAAGATTCTATTTATAAATATTTACTTATATTTCATGGGTGAGTAATAAAATAATTTTATGTTAAATTTACATTGATAATATTATAGAATAAACAATGTTGTATAATCTACATTAATAATGTCATACCCATATTAATAATCTTAAGCACATATTTTTCTGTTTTTGAGAGTAAATACATTTTTCTATGAAATGAAAAGGAAAAATATACTACCATGCTTTTCTTAAATGGTCAGTTATGTGAACTTTTGATCTGGCAATCCCATGCTGGCCTTTCAAAATCTTTCTAATGGAAATTTCTATATAGAGAAAATGAAATCTATATAGAGAAGAAATTTCTGAACTTTCTTACCTAATACAGTCCTACTCATAATAGCCAACTAATAGAAATAGTGTAAGACTCCAACACCTGATATAATACAGGAAAAGACTGGAACACTAGTCAGCAGTATAAAAAGTGCAGCATTTTTATTCAAAAATGTGAATGAAACTGGAGCTCATTCTGTTAATTGATGTGAATCTCATGAAGAATTCAAAAGCACTCACTGCACAGAAGCTGAGAATAGAATTATGGTTAACATAAGGCACAGAGTATGCACAGATGCAGCCAATGGGTGTAAATTACATCTAGAAGCAGGAAGTTTTGGAGGCTACAGTGTATTAGTGTCAATACAGAAAATACAATGTATGGTTTAAAAGTCAGAAGAAAAGTTTTTAAATGATTTTACCAAAAAGATGTGTTAGATGTTTCAAGACAGAGATCTGTTTCACCTAATTTAAGACTTACACAGTATAAGAATTCACTGCATTACACAGTCTTCCATCAGTATGTACAACTTTTATGTTTTGTTTAGCAATTTCTTAGTTATTCTCCTTATTGCTGAGACAGAATACCACACACACACACAACTTTAAGGAGGAAAAGTGAATTTTTGATCCTGTTTCAATCCACAGTCAGGTAATTCCAAGTCAAAATTATATGGCAGATGACAGTTGTTAATTGCATAGTGGAAGGAAAGTAGAAATATTGCAGGAAGGATCCTGCAAGACAGGTCTTTCCTTCCAGGTCACAGCCTATTGACCTTCCTCTTTGAACCAGATACCACCTCTTAACAATAAATAAGCTGTATTTTTCTCATAATCCTATAACATTTCCAAAAATCTCACCTATGATCCCATGATCCTTTCAGGGGACCATTTACATATAAATCATAAATTACACTCCTGACTCTCAAAAGACTCAAATATATTTTTTTAAGCAAAATGAATTTATTTCATTATTAATTATTGCCAAAGTCTTAAAAGTGACTGTGTTCTACAATAGCAAAGGCCATCCTGAGCAACAAAGACAAGGCAGGAGGAATTACAATTCCTGACTTGAAATGATACTACAAATCTACTGTAATAAAGTCAGCATGGTATCGACAAAAAATACACTTGAGGATCAGTGGAACAGATTAAAACATGCAGAAGCAACTAGAGATCAGCCACCTGATCTTTGACAAAGGGGCCAAACATGTTTACTGGGAGAAAGATAACCTCTTTAACAAATGGCACTAGAAAAACTGGTTCTCTACATGCCGAAAACTAAAACTTGACCCAGAGCTATCACCATGCACTAAATTCAAAATGCATTAAAGATCTGAATGTTAAAACAGAAGCATTAAACCCCCTGGAAAAAAAAGTAGGAGGAACTCTTGACATTGGGGTAGGTAAAGAGTTCATGAACAAAAATCAAATCTCATGGCTGAAAGAAATAACAACTGGGACCTCCTCTTACTGAGAAGCTTTTGCACGTCCTAAGAAATTACCAACAGAGTGAAAAGACAACACAAAAATTTGGAAAAATTCTCAACTAAAAGCGCTCAGACAAATGTCTGCTCTCTAGAATTTATAAAGAACTAGAAAAAATTAGGGCCCCCAAATTAAAGGCCCAATCCAGAAATGGGCATCCAAGATGAACACACACTTCTCAAAGGAAGAAATAATAGAAGTGAGTCAAGGGCTGGGGAAATGGCTCAGTGGAGTGAGCACTTCCCTGGCAAGTGCAGGGGCCTGAGTTCAATCCCCAGTTCCACAAAAAAAAAAAAAAAAAAAAAAAAGAAGCGAGTCAATATATGAAAAAATGCAGCACATCACTAGCCATCTGTGAAATGCAAATTAAAGCAACACTGAGATATCATCTCACCACTGAAAGAATGGCCATCATAAGGAAATCAACTAGCAACGAATGTTGGAAAGGCTGTGGGGAAAATGGAACCCTTCTCCACTGCTGGTAGTAATGTAGACTGGTGCAACCACATATAAATTATAATAATAATTTAAAACTAAATTTAAATTTTAAGAGACTATTTTAAGATTTATGTTTGAGAGTCACATGGAGAGAAGACCTCTCAGGTTTTCACAGAGAGCAAGTTGGGCAAGCAATAGCTGTGACTCATCCAAACGGCTTACACTGACAAAGGATTTACAAAATGCAGTACAGGGTTTCAAAATAAATCCTGAGGACATATGATTGACTTTGTCAGATACAAAAGTTACGTTTCTTATGTGTGTCTTGATATATCTCACTCTTAACCATCCAGCAGAAAAGTATAAAAACAAGATATAAAAAGTAAAGACATATTAATATGCTGTGCCGTAAAAACTCAAATCAACAAGTTCTGACACTGCCGGTCTTACTGATAACCCACTACCATTATGGACTACTAGACCATTTGGATTATTCTACTGAATTCATGCACCTACAATATTTAAATGATAATGGAATACCCTTCTCTTACCAAACTAAACAAATAAAGCAGATACAAATGACTGACCATTTTGTATCTGTATTTTCAAAATAGGATAAATATAAAGCTACATTCTCTTAATTCCATGAATGGAAGGATTTGTTGTAATACTGTTTGTAGACTGGATATCAAGTCTGCATCTTGTGCAGTGAATAACCATTAAGACAATAATATGCGATGTAATTATTATTAAAACAGTTGTTTCAGTTTTGAAACTTTCATTATTGTTTCTAAAATTATTAAATAAAAACAATGAAAATAGATGCAGTCAAAACTATGTTTTCACAGGTTATTTTTGTTTTTTGGTTTTGTTTTGTTTTTTATTTTTTATTTTATTGGAGTACAAATGTCAATGAGACAGTACTAAGACACCTGAACAGGATGGATTCAATAATATAATACACTACAAACTGTTTTCATATCATATAAGGTGATATTACACTTACAGACATTATTATAGCAGATGTCTCTTATCAGTACATTAAGAGTGTAGCTGTTTATGTATCTTACTTTTTATACCTGAACCACATCAAAGATTCAATAATTAATACTTTTTACCTTATTATTTTTCTAGTGGTTGTCCATAGTACTAGAAGCCAGCATAATATCCTGTCCAACCACCATTAGTGAACATCTTGCCTCTCATAGAATTATGTAGAAGCGTGGCATATCTAGCCCAACTGTACTGTCCATACACACACCTCATGATTCTTCCTTTCTATACCCCTTCCTTTGTCTTCACCAGTCAAAGATGGGCACTCCATTGTCATTCAACCAATTTAGGTGCCTGCACTCGATGACAGAATCCAACACAGTCCAGCATTCCACAACAATAGTGAGTTATCTGAATAAGTTGTTGACCATAGCCATTTACAGCTCAACTTATTATTATGGCCCCGCATTGTATACCTCATTTTTGTACTTTTCTGCTGAACAGTTAAGACCTAGATAGAGCAAGACCTATATACCAAAACATGTAGTTTTTGTTTCTTATGAGGTCAATGAAGTCTCCTCAGTGTTTACCTTATAATCCTGTACCTTATTCTGTAGATCCTTTGTCTGTGTCATCCTTGTGGATGAGTCATGCCCAATGCTTGACCAGTTTGTTCTCTGTGAGAGCCTGAGAGAAAGTCTTCTTTGTTTTAACAGACCATGTAATTGACTTAATTTCTCTATAATTTTTAACTTGATAAATTAAAAGGAACAGTGTTAGTTAATTTAAAATCTGGCTATTATAAACATTTTCATTATCATTTGGGAATAATTCTTGTTAGTGAACATCTACATTGAAATCTTACAGTTAAATGTATGCTGAGAATGTAAATGTGCACAATAAGAAATACAGGTGAGATAGTTTGGGCTCTGCAATATTCTTTCTCATGAATGTTTGAGTAGAAGAGCATTTAAACCTGAGTACAGTCATTCAAATAATTCTATTATACTGGTTAACATTTAACATTGCCTATAAAACTTACTTTCTGAAAGAGTTTAAAGTGAGTTTCAAATTTGTTACTATCTGAAGCAAATTTTAATCAGAAGAAAAATTTTATTATACATATAATTATTAGATACTCAGATGTTTGTGTGTGTGTTTATGTGCATGTGTGTATGCATGTCCTAAAATATTAGGTGCTTTCAGGTTAATGTTTAAGACCATTCCATTAAGAGTTTATCTTCTGCTGGGTAAAACATGAAGTTTGAGAATAGGTAAGGGACAGGTAAGGAAAACAAATTTAATATATACAGAACCCAGGAGATTGGATGCCATTCACCTTACAAAGAGTATTTTCTATAGTTTCAAGGATTTGAAGAACTCTGCTCCATGCTCTCCTTGCCTTCATTGTTTGTGTAGAGAAGTCGGCTGTAATTCTGATGGGTTTTTTACAAGATTTGCAAATCTTGTAAAATGATACAGTGACCATTCTGGCTTTTCTACCTCTTTTTGAGTTTCTTTCCAAGATATGTCATTTAATTCTATTTTCTAACTCCCTCTTTGAGACCCTGCAAAGAATGTAAGAAAAACACCCTCCTGTTTCAACCATTTCTTTGACTTTATACTCTTGTTTGCTCCGCCTCAATCCAGTTTTCTTTTCTCCTAGGTTATTGTCTTTCATTCTCTTTTCATTATGATTTCTAGTAGAACAATGGTCTTACTCCAAATATAAAGCATGTTCCCAAAATTTTTGCCCTAGTTGTCAGATCTCTCTGAGAATGATGATTATACATTCTAATGAATATAGTCCTCAGTTGCATCAGTTGATAATGTCAGTTATGATGATCAGTCTTTCTAGAGTCCCAGTATTTCCTATTACAGAGAGTATGTGTCAATTTTCTTGAACCTTTATAAGCCTCACCAGTGCCAATTACCAAAGCAAGATGAAATTATAAGGCCAGTCTAGCAAAAGAAATTGTAGGGAGGGCCTGCCAGATAGCTCAGCAGACTAACATGCCTGCTTAAACAGAGTGCAGTGGCCAGGATTTGATCCTGGGCCTTTCGTGCCTGCCCCGTCCCAGGGATGCCTAGAAACACTGATTGAGACTTGGCATGGTGGTGCATGCCTATTATACTAGGGTTTGAGAGGCTGAAAACAGGAGGATCACTATGAGCTCAATCTATGTAGTGAGATCCTGTAAGCCCTGTAGAACAATACTAACTTCAAAAAAGATAGAAAGAAAGAAAGAAAGAAAGAAAGAAAGAAAGAAAGAAAGAAAGAAAGGAAGGAAGGAAGGAAGGAAGGAAGGAAGGAAGGAAGGAAGGAAGGAAGGAAGGAAGAGAGAGAGAAAGAAAGAAGAAAGAAAGAAAGAAAGAAAGAAAGAAAGAAAGAAAGAAAGAAAGAAAGAAAGAACTTGTTGTGCAATTTGAACTCCACATATGCCACTTTCATTGAATATGTTTAAAGTAAGGGCCAGCCAAATAGTTCAGCGGATTATAGGATCTGCAAGCAGGTGCAGGGGTTAGGAATTCAATCCCTGGGCCTGCTGTCCCCGGGGCATGTTGAGAAGGAGATTGAGACTGGGCGTGGTGGCGCGGACCTGTAATCCCAGCTCTTGGGAGGCTGTAAACAGGTAAATCATTCCAAGTTGGAACTAGTAGTGAGACCCTGAACATCCTGTAACCCCTTCCCTGGAAATACAAAAAAATAAAACATAAACTGGTCAAGCATTGGCTGTGACTCGTCCACATGGATGACACAGACAAAGGATCTACAGAATAATGTGCAGGATTACAAGATAAACCCTGAGGGGACTTCACTGACCTCATAAGAAACAAAAAGTACATGTGTTGGTATATAGGTCTTGCTCTATCTAGGTCTTAACCATCCAGCAGAAAAGTATAAAACTGAGGTATACAATGCGGGGCCATAATAATAAGTTGAGCTGTAAATGGCTATGGTCAACAACTTATTCATATAACTCACTATTGCTGTGGAATGCTGGACTGTGTTGGTTTGTGTTGTTGAGTGCAGGCACCTAAATTAGTTGAATTACAATGGAGTGCCCATATTTGGCAGGTGTAGACAAAGGAAGAATCATGATGTGTGTGTATGGACAGTACAGTTGGGATAGATAACGCCGTGCTTCTACATAATTCTATGAGAGGCAAGATTTGCACTAATGGTGGTTGAACAGGATATTATGCTGGCTTCTAGTACTATGGACAACTATTAGGAAAATAACAAGGTAGAAAGTATTAATTATTGAATCTTTGATGTGGTTCAGGTATAAAAAATAAGATACGCAAACAGCTACACTCTCTTAATTTACTGATAAGAGACATCTGCTATAATAATGTCTGTATGTATAATATCATGTATGCACCTTCTATGATACCAAAACATTATGAAAACAGTTTACAATGTATTAATTTATCAAATCCATCTGGTCAAGGTAAAAAAAATAAAATAAAATAAAGAAAGAAAAAAATATATTTAAAGTAGCTTATCGTGAAATCATTTACTCTTTTGAAAGCATTGTGAATTCTTATATTTGCAAAGCCATATTGTAATACTTGTTTTTAATAATTATGAAATACTGAAACTTCTAGTTACATATGATGCTTCTATACTTTATACACATTTGATAACTCGGAACTGTTTTTCTCTTGGTATTGTGAGATAGGTCTTTCTGTAGTTCAGGTTGACCTTGAATACTGTAGCCTTGGCTGGCTCTAGCTCGCTAGGAGCTGCTTGTCTCAGTTTACCATGTGCTGGGATTATTGGCACCGACCACGATGTCCTGCTGGATCTTCAACAGTTACTTTAACAGTTAATAGAAGTGCTGTTGAGGAGTAGAGTAAATGTGGCGTTGGTCAGCCATCACCACACCATGCTGCCAGAAGTCTGGGTTGGCATGATTCATCAGCCATGGGTTGGATGGCCAGATGGCTCAGCAGATTAAAGCACCTTCACAGGCAGACTCCGGGACTGGTTCACGCTGGGCCTGCAGTGTCAGCCCCACCCTGGGGCACACTAAGATAGCGACCGAGACTGGGTGTGGTGGGGCACATTTGTAATCCCAGTGCTTGGGAGGCTGAAAACAGGAGGATCACTGCTAGCCCAGTCTATGTAGTGAGACCCTGGAAACCTTGGACTGAATACATTTTTAAAAAAGAAGAAAAGGAAAGAAAGTCATGAGTCATAAAAAATTTTCTTAAAACATAACAATACACTTGCAGACCTTTTTTTTTTTTTTTCCTCAGAAGGTTCACAGAGCAATTTATGCTGAGAGTTATCTTGCCAGAGTCTAAGTGATATCAAAAATGCATGAGGAGCTTTATGCTGAGTGACATGGCACATCAGAACCGATTACTGGCTTTGAGAGTGATTTAGAATTAGGAAGGATACGGTAAAACAAGAAGTTATACAAGTAGTCATTAGTCAAACATAGCTTTACTGTGATGGAAATCAGATAGCAGGATGTACTGGATATTTTAACTACATTTATAAAAGGAAAGCGAAATACCGATAAAGAATAAACCATTGGAGGAAGAGTGTTTCATAATGGCATAAATGATTTCCTCTGAAGGAAGGTTGCAGGAAATTGCATGTGCCACACATTTCGATTTTGTTTTATCTGATAATAGGAGTCATCTTCATTTTCATATTCAATCTTTTTGGAAGGACTACAAATTCAATTAGAGAAGTTAGCAGGTATTTTAATGAGACTA
>PVKA01001796.1:75569-103882 GCA_004027165.1 Ctenomys sociabilis
ATACTCCATTATATAGAAATACCACATCTTTTTCAACCATTCCTCATGTGATGGACATCTTGGTTGTTTCCAAGATTTTGCTATCACACATTGCGCTGCTATAAACATAGGTACACATATATCTCTATGATACAATGTATCCAGATCCTTTGGGAAAATTCCCAGTAGGGGGATAGCTGGCTTGAATGGGATTTCTAGTACTACTCTTTTGAGGAGTCTCCACACTGACCTCCACAATGGTTGTACCAGTCTACATCCCCACCAGCAGTGGAGAAGTGTTCCCTTTTCCCCACAACCTCTCCAACATTTGTTGTTGGTTGATTTCCTTATGAGAGCCATTCTTTCTGGAGTGAGATGTTATCTCAGTGTTGTTTTTATTTGCATTTCATGAATGGCTAGCGATGTGGAGCATTTTTTCATATATTATTCGCTTCTTTAATTTCGTCCTCTGAGAAGTGTGTATTCATCTCAGATGCCCATTTCTGAATTGGGTCTTTAAATTTGAGGGCCCTGTTATATCTTGGTTCTTTATACATTCTAGACAGTAGTCCTCTGTCTGATTTCTTATTAGTTAGGAGTTTTTCAAAGTTTGTGGGTTGTCTTTTCTTGTCTGTTGTCTTGTCTTGTCTGTTGACAATTTCTTTTGACATGCAGAAGCTCCTTAAGAAGAGTTGATCCCAGTTGTTGATTCTTTCAAGAGCTTCCCGTGCGAATATATGTTTGTTCATGAACTGTTTACCTACCCCTATGTCTTCAAGAGTTCCTCCTACTTTCTCTTCCCGGAGATTGAGTGTTTCTGTTTTAATGTTTAGATATTTAATACATTTTGATTTTAACTTAGTGCATGGTGATAGAGCTGGGACAAGTTCTAGTTTTCAGCATGTAGAAAGCCATGTTTTCCAGCACCATTTGTTAAAGGGGCTATCTTTCTTCCGTTAAATACAATTGGCCCCTTTGTTGAAGATCAGATGGCTGAGTGTTTTCATAGATGCCTCTGCATCTTCTAATCTATTCCACTGATCCTCAGGTCTATTTTGTTGCCAATACCATGTTGATTTTATCACAGTGGCTTTGTAGTATAATTTCAAATCAGGAATTGTGATGCCTCCTGCCTTGTCTTTATTGGCCAAGATTGCCTTTGCTATTCTAGGTCGTTTGTGGTTCCAAATACATTTTAGGATTGATTTCTCTGTATCTGGGAGGTATGTTGGTGGCAGTTTGATAGGGATTGCATTAAATCTGTACAGCAATTTTGGGAGTATGGCCATCTTCACGATGTTGGTTCTTCCTATCCAGGAGCATGGAATGTCTTTCCAAATTCTGAAATCCTCTATAATCTCTTTTCTTAGGGTATTATAATTTTCCATGAAAAGATCTTTGACTTCCTTGGTTAAGTGAACCCCAAGGTATTTCATTTTCCGCGGTGCTATTGTGAAAGGTATTGTTTCCCTTTCAGTGTGTTTGTTTTCTGTGTAGAGGAATGCTATTGACTTTTGTGTATTGATTTTGTATCCTGCTATGCTACTGAATTTCCCTATCAGTTCTAGTATTTTCTTGGTGGAATTTTTGGGGTCTTCCAAGTAAAGTATCATGTCGTCTGCAAATAATGATAATTTAAGTTCTTCTTTTCCTATTCTTATTCCCTTTAAAGAATTCTTTGAAATCATAGCATCTGAGGTAGAGAATCAATTCCAGGAATATATACAGGAAATCCAATTTAGAAAAACCTCTGCAGTAAAAGAATTAATAGATACCTCTAAAGAAGACATTGATAAAAAAAAAAAAAAGAGGTCAAAAATATGACAGATTCCTGGAATGGGCAACACAGAAATAGACTGCATGAAGTAGAGTCAAAGAGATATAGAAGAATGTAAAATCTCAATCAAGAGGCTACAAAACCGTTTTAAGTGAAAGTGAAGACAGAGTTTCAGATAATGAAGCCGTTGCTACAGCAAGTGAAAAGGTGAGAAAGAATCTCTTAAAAAAATGAAGATGGACGAAAAAATCCATCACCTGCTAGATGATGCAAAGATGAACAATGTAAGAATAATTGGCATCAGTAAGAATGAAGAAGTCAATACAAATGATATAAAAAGAATATGTATAAAAGTAATAGAAGAAAACTTCCTAAATATGAGGAAACAATCCAACATTCAGGTAACTAAATCATACAGAACGCCAAATAACTTCAAACCAAGTAAAAACACAAAGAAACATCTAATAGTCAAAACCCTAGAAATCCAACACAAGAATAATGTACTGAAACCTGCTAGAAAGAGGAAGAAGATCACATTCAAAGGAAAAATGCATCAGAATTACAGCCAACTTCTCTTCACAACCCATTAAGGCATTGAGAGCATGGAGCAGAGTTCTTCAAGAACTGTATTAAAAAATTGCAGCCCAGAATACTAAACCCTGAAAAACTCTCTTTCAAGTTCGATGGAGAAGAGAAAAACTTCCACTACAGAAAACAACTAAAGAATTTAATGATGACAAAGCCACTGCTACACAGGCGATGTTGTGACTTAGACAGAGACCATAATGACAAGAACTCCAAGAATTAGAACGGAAGGAACCCACTAAACAGCAAAAACAATTAAACACAGGACAAAAAGAAGTGAACAACAGCAGGGAAATATCATGGCAATCATATGTCAACATATTTCAATTATAACCATCAATGTAAATGGACTCAATTCACTGATTAAGAGAAATGTACCTGGCACAGTGCATGAGGAAACAAAATCCAACAATATGCTCTATACAAGAAATACTTAACTCAAAAAGACATGCGTAGGCTTAAAGTCGAAGGATAGAAAACAGTACTACATGCCCCAGCACCTCAGAAGAAAAGCAGGTGTAGCAATTCTGTTCTCAGACAGTCTTGACTTCAGACCAAGAATGATCACACGACACAAATGAGGCCAGTATATATTGGTTAGGGGAAAAGTTCAAGAGGAAGAGGTAACGCTCATACATACCTGTGCAGCAAACACAGGATCACCCAACTGTGTTCGACAAAACTTAATGGACATGAAAAGTCTAATATCCAAGACCACAATCTTAACAGAAGACTTTAACACAACCTTATCTAAAAAGATAGGTCAACCAAACAAAAAATTAGCAAAGAAGTAACAGAACTGAACCAGAGCTTGGAACAAATGGACCTGGTAGACAAATACAGAGTGTTCCACCCAACCACAGCTGAATATACACTTTTTTCAGCTGCACACTGGTCATTTTCTAAAATAGACCACGTAACAGACCATAGGTCATGCTTAAGTGTCTGCAAGAAAACAAATTATCCCATGCACATTATCCAACCACAGGGCAATGAAACTAGAAATAACCGACCAAAGAAACCAGAAAATCCTACTAAATTCATGGAAATCAAACAACACCCTACTCAGCAATCAATGGGTCAGAGATGAAATTAAACAAGAAATTCAACAATATCTACAATTCAATGAAAACTCGACCAGAACTTACCGGAGTTTATGGGATGTGATGAAAGTACTTCTGAGAGGGAAAATTGTAGCTATGCACTCACACATTAGGAAAAAGAACAAGAACAAATAAGTGCAAATAATGTTGCACCTCTGACATCTAAAAAAGGAAGAGCAAATGAAACTCAGAGCCTAAAGGTGGGAAGAAACCTAAAGGTTAGAGAAGAAATTAATTCAACTGAGACAAAGAAGCAGTTCAAAGAATCCACAAATCAAAAAGCTGGTTCTTTGAAAGATAAAATGAAGTTGATAAGCCCCTAACTAATATCATCAAAAAGAGGGAAGAAAAAATTCAAATATAAGCAATAAGGAATGAAAAGGGTGAAGTCATCACAGACCAGTGGAAATTCAGATTATTTATAGCTACTTCGAGAATCTTTATGCTCACAGAGTAGAAAACACAGAAGAAATAGACAGATTCCTCGAAAGGTACAAATTACCAAAACTGAATCAAGAAAATATAATAACTCTCAATAAGCCGATAACAGCTAACGAAATACGAAGCGTAATAAAAAGCCTACCGACAAAGTAAAGTACAGTTCCTCATGGATTCACAGCTAAATTCTACAAGAAATTTATAGAAGATCTAATTCCCACACTCCACAAACTCTTCAGTGAAGTTGAAAAGGAAGCAGTCCTCCCAAAATGATTTCTGGAGGCAAGTATTATACTGATTCCAAAACTAGGGAAAGACACAACCAAAAAGGAGAACTATAGGCCAATTTCCCTCATGAACATTGACACAAAAATACTCAACAAAATCCTGGCAAATAGAATACAGCTAATCATCAAGAAGATCATACACTATGACCAGGTAGGATTCATTCCAGGGATGCAAGGATGGTTCAATATTCAAAAATCAATCAATGTTGTACACTATATTAATAGACTGAAATCTAAAAACCACATGATCACCTCAATTGATGCAGAGAAAGCTTTTCACAAAGACCAACACTCATTCATTTTTCAAAACTCTCCAGAAAATGGGAATAGATAGACTCTACCTAAAGTTGATAAAAGCCATCTATGACAACCCAATGGCTAATATAATTGTAAACAGTGAAAAACTGAAATCTTTTACTCTTAAATCAGGTACAAGACAAAGATGTCCTCTGTCACCTCTCCTATTCAATAGAGTTTTGCATTCATTAGGAAAAAAAAATTAGAAAAGAAGGAAAAATAAAAGGAATAAGAATAGGTAAATAAGAAGTTAAATTATCTCTATTTGTAGATGACATGATACTTTACTTGGAAGACCCAAAAACTCCACCATTGAGCTACTAGAATTGATTCAGAAATTCAGTACCATAGCAGGATACAAACTCAATACTCAAAAGTCAATAGCATTCTTCTACATAGGTAACACACACTGAGAGGAAAACTGTAGAAACAATCCCTTTTACAATAGCACCACAGAAAATGAAATACCTTGGAATTCACTTAAACAATGAAGTCAAAAATCTTTTCACGGAAAGTTACAATGCCATAAGAAAAGAGATCATAGAGGATTTCAGAAATTGGAAAGACATTCCATGTTCCTGGATAGGAAGAAACAACATCGTGAAGATGACCATACTCCAAAAATTGTTGCACAGATTTAATGCAGTCCCTATCAAACTGCCACCAACATACCTCCAAGAGCTAGAGAAATCATTCTTAAAATTTGTTTGAAACCAGAAAAGACCTGGAATAGCAAAGGCAATCCTTGCCATCAGAGACCAGGCAGGAGGCATCACATTTCCTAAATTGAAATTACACTACAAAGCCATTGTGATGAAATCAACATGGTATTGCCAACGAAATCCTGAGGATCACTGGAATAGATTGGAAGTCACAGAGGCCTCTCCAAACACCTTCAGCCACCTGATCTTCGACAAAGTGGCCAAACACGCTTACTGGAAGAAAGATAGCCTCTCTAAGAAATGGTGCTGGAAAAACTGGCTTTCTACAGGACAAAAACTAAATCTTGACTCAGGTCTATCATATCACAATGCACTAAGCTAAAGTCAAAATGGATTAAAGATCTAAACATTAAAAGAGAAGCATTCAATCTCCTGAAAGAGAATTAGGAGGAACCCTTGAAGACATAGGGTAGGCAGAGTTCATGAGCAAATATGTATTCACACTGGAAACACTTGAAAGAATTAACAACGAGAATCAACTCTTCTTGAGAAGTTTGTGCGCCTCAAAAGAAATTGTCAACAAAGTGAAAAGACAACCCACAAATTTCAAAAAAAAAATCCTAACTAATAAGCAGTCAGACAGCAGTCTGTTCTCTAGAATATATAAAGAATTAAGATATATTAGGGCCCTCAGATTTAAAGACCCAATCCAGATATGGGCATTTGAGATGAATACACACTTTCAGATGATGAAAGTAAAAAAGTGAATAAACGTGAAAAAATGCTCCACATCGCTAGCCATTCGTGAAATGCAAGTTAAAGCAACACAAAGATACCATGTCACTCCAGAAACAATGGATATTATAAAGAAATCAACCAACAACAAATGTTGGAGGGGGTATGGGGAAAAGGGAACACTTCTCACCTACTGATGGGAATGTGAACTGTTGCAACCATTGTGGACATCAGCCTTTAGACTTCTCACAAAACTAGGACTGGAAAACCCATTCAAGCCAGCTATCCCCCTACTGGGAATGTTCCCGGAGGAACTGAAAATATCATATCATAGTGATATATGTGTACCTATATTTTTAGCAGCACAATTTCTGATAGCCAAATTTTGGAAACAACCAAGATGCCTCTCACATGAGGAATGGTTGAAAAAGATATGGTATTTTTATACAATGGAGTATTACTCAGCTATAAAGAATGATAAACTTGAAGCATTTATATTGAAGTGGATGCTATTTGAACATATACTCATAAGTGAAATAACGCAGACACATGTACAAATATCATATAGTCTCCCTCATATAAGAAATCAAATGAATAAATACAAATAAACTGTGTAACAACTAAAAAGAATTTAGTCAGATAGTTAGGGTAAACTGAACTGCATATGTTCCAGGGTACCAATCAGCTTCTCTTATGGATGGTTAACAACCTAAGTTCACAGATCAAAAATTGGAGAAATGGAAGGGTTGCAAGATAGCCAACATTTTTGTCCTAGCCTTTTAAGTTCAATGAAGACTCAGGACACAGCAGAACATGTACTGTAACATCATGGAACTCAGTTGTGTCCCAAATTTTATGATAAAGGAGACTATGGAGCCACAGAGTAATGTGACAGATGATGTATAGTATGCCTAAGGAGAATCACGTGGAGAGAAAACTTTCTCTCAGACTCAAAGAGAGTAAACTGGTCAAGCAATTGCTGTGATTCATCCACACAGCTGATGCTGACAAAGGATCTACAGAGTGAGATACAGGACTACAGGATAAACCCTGATGGGAATTAACTGACCTCATCAGATACAAAAATTATATTTTTTGTTATATAAGTCTTGCTTTATCTTGGTCTTAACCATCCAGCAGAAAAGTATAAAAATGAGGTATATAAAATAAAGCCATAATAATAAGCTGATATGCAAATAGCTCTAGTCAACATCTTCTTCAGATAACCCACTATTATTGTGGACTGCTTGACTGTGTTTGATTGTTTCATTGAGTTCAGGCACCTATAACAATTGAATGACGGTGGAATGCTCATCTTTGACAGGACTAAACAGAAAAAGTGGGATGCAAAGGAAGAACCATTCTGTGTTTGTATAAACAGTAGTTAGGATAAATATGCAGTACTTCTGTATAATTCTATACGAAGCAAGATTTGCATTAATAGTGTTTGGACAGGATATTTTGTCAACTTCTTGTACTATGGACAACCACTAGGAAGAAAACAAGGCAGAAAGTATTAATTGTTGAAACTGTAGTATAATTCATCTTTTAAAAACCAAGATAAGTATATAGGTACATTTTCTTAATTCACTGATTGGAGACATCTGCTCTGATGGTGTTTGTAAGTAGAATATCATGAATGCACCTTGTACAACAAAAAAACACTACAAATACAATATGTAATGTATTAATTATTGAATCTGTCCTGGTAATTTGACTTGAAACCGTCTCACTGCTATTTGTTCTTCAATAACATAAAAAAAAAGAAAAAAGCCAGTGACTTTTTAGTAGACATAAATTAAGAGAATTGATTTACCATAAGGAGAAGAAATTTCATGGAAGCCCAACATTCAGTCTGTGGCATGTGTGTTCTCCCGGGCATGCTGAGCTGGCCACTGATTCCAGGTAAGGTGATGCATACTTGTAATCCCAGTGCTAGGGTGGATCACTATGAGTCTGAGCTGTGTAATGAGACCCTGTACCACTTATATTAAGAAAAACCACCTGCAAAGTTAGTGCCATGTAGCGACATGATTGCTGAACAATTAACATTTAAAAAAAAATAAAATATTTTGTATTGAGACAACAGAAGAACTGGTCTGACGGGTGCTCTGCTTCCTGGCTACCATGAGGTAAACAGGTGTCCTCACTGGGATCCTCTGAAGACTCTATGACAACATCAACCTCTCCTCCTCTAAGTTGCAAGTATTGGCTATTTCTTTCTTGTGACAGAAGAGTGTCTAGCATAACAACCAAGCTCATCCATGACTGCTGTGGTATGTTTGTTTTGGCTCTCTGTGAATGAATTTATTTTCAAACATGCATACACTAAATGTCGAGAGGTATGCAAGGCTGTTTCTATTTTTTCCTTCTCATTCTCAGCCTGAAGCTATTGTCTGAGTTCCCATTGTTTATTCTTGTCACAGTTTTCCAGGGAAATGAGTTAATACTGGACACAAAATTTATAGAATTACTTTATAATATTCACCCAAACAGTCAAGTGCAAAATGAGTGGAAGATCTGCCCATTTATTATGGACTCAAACAATCTAGCTGAGGGCCTGTAACTCATAGCAGTGTCCTGCACAAGGGCAGGTGAAGACCTAGTGATAATGACAATGTCCTCCATGAGCCCAGGTGGAGGCCTAAAGCCTATGACACATTTTCTTGCAAGTCTGTATCAAGGATCTGCACTAGGAAGGCCTAAAGTGACATTCAAAGCAAAGACAAGAGCAACCCCAACCAAAACTGGAGCCTGAATAGTAGTGAGGTCCTGAGATCCTTCAATGATGAGAACAGCCAATGTCATATCAGAAAAATCAGTGTAGCAAGCTTCTCCAGGCAGTCAACAGCACGTTAACTTGCCTCTAGTTTTCTCTATGCACTTGCCAACAGTCCTCAGGTGGGCCTTCTACACCCAGTGGAATGTTGACCATTAGTTAATCCTGTGTCTAAAGCATATGACTATTTCTCTGGTATGATCACACAAACATACGCATTTAAAATTCAACTTCATCTTTGAAGATATTTAACAAGGCTGGAATTGAATGTAGATACACAGATGCAGATTATAGATAGATAGATAGATAGATAGATAGATAGATAGATAGATAGATAGATAGATAGATAGATAGATACCTTATTGGGGCACCAACATATTTTAAAACATTTATTTAGTGTTTTCCCAAATTATTATTTTGTGTTGACCTTTATGCTCTTACTACGAGTATAGGAGAAGGCAGTAAAATCACACACATCATTGTGATAACTGAACTCTTTACATAGGATAATGCAAAAACATGTGTGCATGTTATTGTAACTATTCCCAGTTGAAATATAGTATTATCTACTGAAACTGGCCTACTCATAAATATTTGTTCTAATGGCTGTTTCAAATAATTCTGTTATAAAAAAGTATATAAAATTATGTGCAAGTAATGAAGGTACTCTGGCTGCTTGATTTCTACACCATCTTTATGGACAAGTATTCCAGAAGAATGAGACCTTCCTTGTTACAAAATCCTAATGTTGTGTCTAGGGCACTGTAGATAATTGAAAAGGATTTCATAACTAGGCTATTTGGAAAACAGAAATCTATTTTGTAAACTAAAAGGAAAATGCTGTTCATGGAGCTATGCTAGATTGGGACAAGTAAACCCTGATACAGAGGTGAATGAAGACAAGACACGGATTATAAATTTGTAGGTGTGTCTGGGGCTATAGCAAAACGGAATTCCCCACTCAATTATATCCCTATTTTATTGAGAATCAAAGCTGCTGTACTTTGCTGAATGCAGGCACTTAGTCTAGATAAGAGAATCATGATGATAATTATGTGAAATTTTGAACTTTACCGAATTGTTCCCAGGATGCTCATTCTTGTTTCACTAGGAACCTTTTTAGTGAACCTTGGCCTCTGCCTGAGAGAGCAGAACATTTTGTCTTCAGTATGTTCCAGCTCCTTATGAACAGCAATCTTCTCTCTGAGTTACTTTGAGCAGATGTTAAATCATTGCATATCACATGAAATTCTATATCTCCCCCTTTTCTGTTTCTCTAAGCAGTAGATTAGTGAGCAACTTGATGCTGTTTTTTTGTAAGTCAGTGCCTTCATTCGAATTTTACTGACTTGGTCAAAAGAAAGTCATTAATATCAGGACAGTATTGACTGTCATTCCCCCAAGTGGATTTGGTGTCCAGGTTCAGGGATTCATCCAGTTTAATTAGATTTTAAAGTTTCATTCCGCTCTATCTGAGTGGCTTGTTCATGAACAGCTAAGATAGTTTGTTCAAATCAGTCATATGATCTCTGTATGTCAAACACAATGTTATCCTTCTTTTTTTATTTTATTTTATTGAAGTACAAATATCAATGAGACAGTTTTAAGATACCTTGACAAGATAGATTTGATAAATTGATACATTGCAAACAGTTTTCATAATGTTTTGGTATCATAGAAGGTGCATACATGATATTATACATGCAGACATTATTATAGCATATGTCTTTTATCAGTAAATTAAGAGAGTGTAGCTGTTTGCGTATCTTATTTTTTATACCTGAATTACATCTAAGATTCAATAATTAATACTTTCTACCTTGTTATTTTCCTAGTGGTTGTCCATAGTACTAGAAGCCAGCATAATATCCTGTCCAACCACCATTAGTGAACATCTTGCCTCTCATAGAATTATGTAGAAGTACAGTGTTATCTATCCCAAGTGTACTGTCCATACACACACATCATGATTCTTCCTTTCTATACCCCTTCCTTTGTCTACACCTGTCAAAGATGGGCACTCCATTGTCATTCAACCAATTTAGGTGCTTGAAATTGAAGACACAATTCAACACAGTCCAGCATTCCATAACAATAGTGAGTTATCTGATGAAGTTGTCGACCATAGTCATTTACAGCTCAATTTATTATTATGGACCCGCCGTGTATAACTCTTTTTTATACTTTTCTGCTAGGTTAAGACCTAGATAGAGCAAACTCTATATGCCAACACATGTATTTTTTGTTTCTTATGAGGTCAATGAAGTCCTCTCAGGGTTTATCTTGTAGTCCTGTACATTATTCTGTAGTTCCTTTGTCTGTGTCATCCATGTGGATGAGTCACGGCCAATGCTTGAGCAGTTTGCTCTCTGTGAGAGCCTGAGAGACAGTTTTCTCTCCATGTGACTCTCGCCAGGCACACTATAGAACTTCCATCTCTTTCCTCTGTGGCTCCATACTCTCCTTGTTCAGAGAATTTGGAGCTCAACTGAATTTCCACAATGTTATCCTTAGTGGACACTTGCAAGTGTGTTTTGATCACTTTGCATATATGTTGAATTTAATTCCAAGCATGGAGTATAACCCAAGTATGTTTATAGTGCCTGTCATGAGCAAGAGAATCTCTTATTAAACACAACAAAGAGATCTCCAAGAAACTCAATAGTTATTTTTATTTTATATATAAACAGGTAAAACTTTTTTTTAATCCATAGACTTATATTTGTGTGAAATTAAAGGTCGTCTGGTTAGCATAATTAGTGTGGCCAGAAGGACTGCAGTGGCCTCAAATGCAACAATGAACCTGCCCACTGACTGCTTCAAGTGACAGAGGCTATCTGTCACTTGAACCTGACTCAAGATATCATGAGTATGAGATTGTCTTAAACTATGGATTGAGTCGACAGGTAAATAATTGAATGTCTTCAACATAGCATCAAAGTGCTATAATTTGTAGTCACCTGAGGCAAACAGGCATAATGTGTATAGCTGTGATAGGTAACTTCATGTCAAGAATCCTTGAGGAAAATGGTAAGAGCCCTTGGAAAAAGACATGAATGGCTGGTGGACACTTTGATATAGGAAGTACTGTTATGATGAAAGGTAAATTTCATTTTGGTCCTGTCTTCAGATAATTCTCTTTGCCATATTTGAAGTGGATGTCCCAACCTCCAGATGATGGGTCCTGATAGGCTGCTATCCAAGCAGGACTGAGGTTCTCATAAACTTCCTTATCTCCAGATTATGGAATCATTACTATAAGTATGATGTTAAAAATTGGAAGTATACATGGCAAGTATACGGTTATGTTCTCATAAGATAGTCTTTTCATTCCCAAGCAGTAGTGGTTGGATTTTCTAGGTTGGTCTTATGGCAAATGTGTCCTCCACATAATACCCAGTTGCTTCCTGCTATTCAATGTAGCAGGAATCTACATCTCTTTTGATGAGATTCCAAGGGGATGGTCTGTTCATATTTGTAGTGGCATTACCGTATTTGTAATTTCCCAAATATAAAAATTCAAGGGAGGGGCTGATGAGATAGCTGGGTGGTTTAAGTGCCTGTTTGGCAAGCATAAGAACCCAAGTTCAGTCCCGCATGCCACATGCTATGCAGGCAACCAAAACCAGGCATGGTGGTGCATGTCTGTAATTTCAGTGATGGGGAGGCTGAGACCTGATGATCATTATGAGTTTGAACTGTGTAATATGACCATGTATCAACAAAAAATTAAAAAGAAAATATTGAAGGGGATTAGGACCCTGAGTACAGGTGAAGGTCATACCTATGCTCTAGGGGTTAAATACAGGGAGTCAGCAAGCACATAGGTAGGGTATTGTATGGACCAATATATATTGGTCCCAATGTGTGACATGGAGCCAGATGAGAATGTGAGTAGACTTTACACCTCCCATGTGAGAACTTTAATCATTGTATACAGGGAACTATTCAAACAACGATAATTGGTTCCATAAAGAGGGGAGTCTTCAACCAAGGTTGGATGGTGTTATTGGTACATAATGACCTCTATGGATCTCCACCAAAGTTTCCTATGGCTTTGTCCTGGCCAGGAATAATTTACAATCTTTCAGTTCCTAACACATGTGCAAGGTGGGCCAGTGGTGTATCCTTGTAGGCTGCAAAGGCCACAAGATTCCACCATGAGACTATCAGCTACCCTCAGAGAAATTTTGGAGGGAAAGAACTACAGGACAGTTCAATCAATCTTTAACCTTAAAAGGGTTATTTTTATGTGTCCAAATCACTGGACTCCTAGACATTTCACCGAAGTAGAAAGACCTCGAATTTTTGTTGGGTTAATTCCCATTCTCTGGCTCTCAAATTTTTATTAACAACTCCAGAGTTGTCGCTACCTCCTGCTTAATTGATCTAATAAGAATAATATCATTGATGTAATGGGCCAGTGAAATACTTTGTGGAAGAGAAAGGCAATTAAGATCTTAATGAACCAAGTTGTGGCACAGAGCTGCAGAGCTAATATAACACAAAAGTAGAACAGTGAAGTTGTATTGCTGGCCTTACCAATTGAAAGCAATTTGTTTCTGATGGTCTTTATGGATAGAAATATAAAAGAAGACATTTGCCAAATCAATAGTTGCATACCAAACACCAGAAAATGTGTCAATCTTCTCAAGCAAAGAAATCACATCTTGTATCACAGCCCCCATGGGGGTCATCATTTGATTCAGTTTATGGCAATCGGTCATTCTCCAGATTCATCTATCTTCTGCACAGATCAAATGGAAGGGTTTAATGGAGCTATGGTGAGGACCACCTCCACCCACTCTCCAAATTCTTCATGGTGGCACTAACCTCTGCCATCCTTCCAGTAATGTGCTATTGTTTCTGGTTTACTATTTTACCACGAAAAGACAACTCACACTACTGGTTGCATAATCACTGTGAGGACTCTGCCAAGGCTAAGTATCACTATCCCAATTATGCATTTTGGAACAGAATTGGCTCCAGGAT
Source organism: Ctenomys sociabilis (assembly GCA_004027165.1). Classification (NCBI taxonomy): domain Eukaryota; kingdom Metazoa; phylum Chordata; class Mammalia; order Rodentia; family Ctenomyidae; genus Ctenomys; species Ctenomys sociabilis. The sequence goes on from PVKA01001796.1 coordinate 89,204, forward strand.
GGATCTGTGGAGCCACTGGACCCGCTTTGAGTCAGCTCTCCTGAAACTCCACTTTCCATCTGATCTCCGCAGGAGCCTACTCTTACTGGAGGATCACAGTGACATTTTGGGTCTCCTAGAATCAGTATTAGTTCAGAGCCAGGATTCAATTGGCTCCAAAAAGTCTGATCACTTCCTTTCCCCCAAAGCACATTCAGTCAGGCAAAATAGTTGCCTCTGGGGAAAAGTAGGAAAAAGACTGGGGTATGAATTTTTCAAGCATCTGAATCCTTCCCTAAGGGGACTTGGCCTCCTCTTTCTTCAAGAGATTCAAGGTTTCTCAGCTGGATCAAATCTGGAAAGTGGTGGAGACACTATGATTTTCTATTATTACTATTTGAAGTAGTAATACTTCTTTCTTCACATTTGCCTATAAATTCTTCCATCATATAAATGTACTAAAAGTTTTGTGTACTTTTTATCCATTCCACTTTGAGAATATCATAGCTGATATGTCAGTGCCAAAGGTCTTCATGTGTCAGACCATTCTTGTCATTGTTTTGCTTTTACTGTCCATTAGGCTAAGTCCATACACTCTGATTTGGCAATTAAGTGCTGCTATTATAGAATGTTAAATTAGCTAGAAACATTACAGGGAGTCAGACAGAGCTAGATTCTCAAGGGAGTCAGTACAGAACATACATTGCACCTATGGGTGGAGGTACATTCCTTGAAGGCCAGACCTTAAGAAAAAGATGGAATGACTAAGGACGCCTACATACCTCCTCTAGGGATAAATCATATTGACCAATATTCTAAATAGGCAAAAGGGCATCAGGGTCAGGGATCACAACCTTGGCTCATCTTTTCCAGTAGTGGGTCCTATTCTTCCCATGCACACCTGCTATGTGACTTGCTGCTTTGCTGAGGACCAGCTTGACATGACACAAAGCAGACAAAACTAAATAAATGAGAACAAAAATAAATCAAGAGTCTGTCCTAGGCTTACACGCCTTTTGGAGAGACTTCTAGTTGGCTTAAACAAATTAATATTTAAGCTGACAGATTTAAACTAGCAATCTGTGAAGTTCTGGCACATAAAAGCAAGGTAACATGGTAGCTGAGGCCTGTGATTCCTGCAAATTCTATCTAGCTTGGTAACCACAGGTAGCACAGTCAGCTGCTAGCTAATCCTGATCTATCCCTGCATACGTTGCTCCTCCATTCTTGAACCTTAGGCACATCAGCAGCTCACCCCCACCACTTCATGCATCCCATTGGTCCACCTATAGTCATTCTGTTCTGTGCACCTAATAAGCGCTTAGGTGGTTAGTACCCCACATCCTAGCCCATCATCAGGCTTTGATCACCCTGATGCCCTGAGTAAGTACAGTGCATATATTTTGTCAGTGTTTCATTGTGTCATCATATCTATGAACAGGAGATCAGTGGTCCAAAGCCAGGGCCCAATACTTTCCCATTAGATTAATTATAAGTAAAAGACCATACTTGTAATTGCATTAGTTCATTATGGTTGTGTTCAACTGTCTTCATTACTTTTTATTCATTGCTGGGACAGACACGCAGCACTCAACATGAAGGAAGATAGTTTGTGGAGGTTTTAGTTCATACTCCGCTGGCTCCAACGCAAGTGATAGCAGTTCATGGTGGCAGAAAACAATGAAGAGCACAGAAAGGGCAACAGCTGCGGCATCCATGAAGTCCCTCTCTTCCTTCTGTGTTGACTGTGAAGACTGGCATTCCACTGCGAGGATCATAGCTCCTCCAAAATGGCGGCTGTAAAGATAAAGCTCCTCCAAAGACTGAGACTTCTCCAAGGAAGCGGGCCAGAGTAGCGATTTTTTTGGGTTAACTACCCAAGTCATAGAAACCTGTGCCACAGATGAATGGTGCATCTCCTCATGCATCACATTATGTATCTCATGATTAGAAACTTTCTATAATTTGAACTTGGTTGTAGGTCAAGAGGGAAAAGGTGGTGTTGGGACTGGGTCCAGGCAGTGTCAGTATTATGATTCTTGATAAAAATAGGATTTGTTTCCACAAATATACCCTCACCACATGGCAAGTGGTGTGGATGCCAGCACTGGGGGTTGGCAACTCTCTTCTGTGGGCAAAATAATCTCATTATTATCTAGAAACTCAATATCCAGGTCTCCATCCCACTTGATGAGATTCCATTCTTTTCCAATTAGTGCCTTCATCTTTTCTTTCAATACTGCATGAGACTGAGCTTGGAACTTACATTATCATTCATCTAACTGAATCATAAGCACCTGTGTTTCAGTTTCTGTACTTTCATACCTGTAGCTAAATGAGAAGATATTTTCCTTCAGGATACTCTCCAGCTTCTTTTCTTTTATTAATATAAGTCTTATGGATGTTTTCATCTAATTTTCCATCAATTGTTTGTAGAGAATTGCTAAGATTAACCAACCAGCAGCATTATATTGACCAGTTTGTTAAAATATCCCAAATTTTCATGTATAGAGTAGCTAAGTTCCCTACATCTTGTGAGTGCTGAAATAGGATTATCAAGTGGCTCCACTTTGTATATTACATTAAAAAGTTCACATCAAGGACTGCTAGTATTCCCACACAGCATTGGAATGAGAGACATTAGCCTCTTTAGGGAACTAATTCCAGGAACCATTAAAACCTTTAAAGAAATTCATCTTCACAATTCTGTTTCTGTAGAGCCACTTTCAGAACCAAAATCTGTATCTGTCAATATTTACTAGAGAAAGAGATATAATACATAATGTACAAACACAGGACAATTCCTAGCATTGGCTTTCAGTGGGCACCCACTGTGTTGGATGAATAAGCGTGCAGACAGTCTGTCTCCACATTGGAGACTGAAGGTTGCAGTTGAAGATCTGGAGCTCATTGCAGTGTCCCATGTGAGTTTAAATCAGGAGGCTGATGGGTTTGCAATGGATAGCTGAGGAGTATATGCTGGAATGGTGAAGAACTGCACCAGTAGCAACAACACTCTGCACTGGAAGCAAGAGCTGTCCAAGGTGAAGGCAAAGAGATGAGCACCTTTGAAGGCAAAAAGCAGATCTGTCCTTCATTTCCCCTTTATGCCATCCAGGTGGCAAGCCACATGAGGGCAGGGTTTCCCCATCACAGGGTGTGGAATTGCTGATCCAGTTTAACTGAACTTCTCTTACTGGTGTTGATACAATTGATCAAATATCACAGGGGACCTGTACAAAAGCCCAATCAGAGGCAGTCAGATTTCTATAGAAAGCTCAGCTGAATATAGCAAGCATAGCCTAAACAGGGCTCAGAGATCTTTTGTTGTCCTATGCACTGAAGAACTTCATCAGCTTAATGACTGGTCTTCTGAGGCTTCTCCAGGTCTCCTCTAGAGCCAGAGTTATCCTAGGCAACAAGAATGGAGGTTGCCCCTTCCTCTCTTCCAGGTAAAGATGCTGAATCTATGGGCCTGCATTTGTTCCTCTGAAGGCCATAATAAGGTTTCACAAAGTCTGCTGATGACTGCACTGCTCCCTCCTGTAATGCTACACAAGCAAGCCCTTGACCCCTTGTGGAAAGAAACACAAGACCCTCACAGAGCCCTGAGTTAGTGACCTTCTGTAAGACTAAAGCTGTTTAATTAGATGTGGTAGTCCACTCTCATTCTACTGGGCTATAACCTTGATTATTAATATTGAAAAAATGAGTGTCATTAAAGCCATATACAGCTGCATTTGCAGCACTGCCTTTCTAACCTTATCATTTCCTCCCTTTGGTTTTGGTAACATATTTTACAATGGTGGATGGGTTCTCTAGCACTTAACCTAGAGGATCATAGAATATGCCAGTTATATTTGAAATATTTTATTGCTTACAGATGGTTCGAAAATGAAAGGCAGAAAGAGCCACTGTCTGTTTTAGGAATACGTAGGTGCATAAAACAACTAAAGAAATGGTATATGACATGAGAAGCAGTTTCTTAACCTTGTACTAGAATGAAACATTCCTAAATAAATCTCAATAGAAACCTGCATGGAAGACAGCTGACCAACATAAGGGAGTGCAGAACATCCAGTTTTCAAATCTAATTAGGCTCCAAATCATAAGCATTGACCTTCTACAGTAGGCCAGCGCCCCTACCCTGTGACATGAGAAGTATTGCTGAACAGTAAGTTGATCTTGGGCCTTAGTTAAAATGAAATCGCAGAGAAGGGCTTGCCAGATATGATGAAAAGGTTCATAAGAAAGATGGGTCTCATTGAAAGTAGAGAATATTACGAGAGCATCCGCTGCTTCATTTCCTTCAGAAATTGGTCCAGGGAGTCCAGAGTGGGACTGACAGTGAGTGATAAAGATGGCTGGGAGTTGCCTACACTAAGTTTTGTAATTATGTAAAGAGCAGGAATAGATCTCATGCAGTAGAGGGCTTGACAGGAGCAGTTTCAATGTGTCATACAGAATATACAGCATACTCGTAGTGTGAAACTATGGCTAAAGGATCTCTGGGAAGTATTTATATAACCAGGATGTTAGCCACTAATTCTGCTTTATTGATGGAAAAAAACCTTTCTCTCATTAGCTTCAAGGTGCCTGACTTAATAAACATCTGTGGGACGGGTTCAGAGCAAACAACTTTAGAATGGATGAAAGGAGCAGTACTTAAAAAGTATAAGACGTGGTCAGCAGGCTGAGATCCACAGATGTCTACAACAGCAGCTAGTACACGTTATAGTGGCACAAACTGTCAAAGTGAAGCTTCAAATTCCCCAGGAAGAATGGAGCTTCTGATAATATGAAGACCATGATCTGAGACCTAATTAGTTCTCGTTTTACCCAAGGCTGTAGGAAGCTGTGAGTTTAGCTTAAGGTTATGATGTTTTTATGGTCTCTTCAGCTCAAAAAGGACCATTTAAAATTTGTTTCACATAGGGAAAATCATTTGATAAGTACAGAAGATAAGCAGGGTACTGGAAAAAGAAATACCTGAATAGGAAATTGTGGTTCTGTACAACCTAGGTGACACTGCTTAATAGCTTCTTCCAGTAGTTATAACTCTTTTTCAGGTTTCAGGGTTAGGGTACGAGGGGGAGGACAAATCAAGATGACTCCAAAGAATATTAAATAGGCATATCATTGGTGAGTTAGGAATTACTGACAGAGCCAGTTAATATGATCTAGAAATTTTTGCTATAGTTTAAAGTGATGAGTTTGTCTCTGAATGAATGGCATTTTTGATACAGGTAGAAAATATCAGTAATTCCAAGGGGAAGTTTTTGCACTTCTCTAGGAGGCATAATCAATGTAAAACTTTGAACATGAGTTTGTAGTTCATGATATAACTTTAAAAGCTCTAAAAATAGTGACAATATTGAGTCTCACATCCTACTGACTGAGCTAGTTGATTTTTTTCAGCCCACCAGGAGCAAAGGAGCTGCATGTTTTCCCCATGAAAGAGCCAGCTTCAAGGCAACAGCAGCATCTGCAGAGGTCACCTTACCCCTCCACTGCATCCTTGCATTGAACTCCTTGCTTTTGTCCTGACCCTCCCCCCAGGAAGAGGGGTAGGGGTGGGGAGAGTTGGGCTATGCCACTCTGAAATGTTGAGCTTGGATCTTCACAGTCAGTTTGTCAATTTTTTATTTCTTCTTTCTTTCTTGATTAACAGGGATCAGAGCTGTGTGACTTACTGAAATCTTTGCTTGCCCTTGACTTTTCCTTCGATTTCCCCAACTCTATCCCACATTTCTAACTGTGAGGTGCTGTGCTCAGGAAAGCATGAGTGGTGCTCAAGGAGGAGCTCTCGAAGGTTACACGCTGCTCCTGGGTGACCAAGCATCGCCCACCTTCAGCAGCTGGTGCAAGACCTTGATGGAGCATTCTGGCTCTGTTGTAAATGACTGCCTCAGCGCTACCCCGTCTGAGATGGCTCCAAAGCGTGGAACAGCTCCGTTGTTTGGCAACCAGCTTACTGCTTCCAGTTTCCCATTCTTCTGGCTTTGTTCTTTGCCACTGCAGCAGCTCTGTCTCTGTTCAGGCCACCAAACCCTGACAAGAGATAGAGAATACATTTGCGGGGATCTCAGGGGACCACTGAGACAGAATTCCTAATGACTTAAACTCCTAGTTCTTTGAAGAAACCAGGAAAAACCTCGTGCACTGCTGAACACAGGCACTCATTCTGGAAAAGAAAAGCATGAGGACAATTATGCTAAATTATGAACTTTATCAAACTTTTCCCAGGATGTTCCTGTTAGTTTCACAGCAAACTTTGTCTCTGCCTGAGCTGGCAGAAAGTTTTCAAGAAGTTCCTCCCCAGGGTCAGCAGGCTTCTGTGTCAACGGGAGCAGATATTAACCTGCTGGGTGCCATAAGGAACTCCACAGTTACATAGTAAAACATTTCTAAACATTTTCATTTGTTTATCACTGAAAGAGTATAAAGAACAACTAGATTTTTAAATGAGTAAAGTATATTCTCCTTGGATTAACTTTGTGTTCTCAGTAAAGCAAAAAAAAAAAAAAATAGGCAAAAGATTTTTTCATGGGATGCTTTAAAGGTTTAATAAAAATTATTTTGAAAAGAAATATTATAAATGAGGTCAAATTGCATGTTTATAAATGCATTTTTCCATAAGGAGAAATTAATGATCCTTAACTCAGAATGTGAATAGGAAAACAAATATAGATATTTTTGTAGAGCATGAGTGTGTATGTATTGATTAACTGAGAAAATCTAACTGATATTTACAAGCTGTATAGGTACTAAACTTGATTTCCCCAACCTTGTTTAGAATAACTGAATAAACTTCATAGTTCTTAATTGGATGGAGTATCAAATTTCCTACCTATTTTATAAAGCTGATTAAATGTAAACACGAAGCAATAATTATAATAAGAAACCTAGTATAAAACTTCAGAACCTTTTTTCCCATCTTTTCCCAAACTTCTGTCCTATTTCTTTTTCTTTTTAATGTATTTAGGACAGGGTCTACAGGGCCTATGGGGGCTCACAACAAAGACTGAACTCATAATAATTCTCCTCTTTTTGGTGTTGGGACTACAGGCAGGCACCACCATGCCCAGTCTCACTGGTCATCTCCATGCACCACGGGGAATGGGACGGTATAGCATGCTAAGGATCCAACCCTGGCCACACACTCTGCAGAAGCAGGCACTGTGGTTGGCTAAGATCTCTGGCAGGTCCTTCCTAATTTTTTTTTAGAGATAGATAATTTTTATGTATAATATACCATAGGGCTTATTGTATTTCTGAGCCAAGAGCCAAGAGACCATTGACCTCATCTAAGTTCATGTCTAAAGTATCCATGATTTCTGATTTACAGTATTGGAGACATTTTCAATAAACACCAAAGACTTCTGGAAATCACGGTGTCCACTCATTACATATATTGTTTGCCTGAACTTAGAGTCTCAGTCTTGAGAAAATGTTAGATTGATTGTTCACTAGTTCCATTGATCAAATATGTAATCAAATGCATCATCAAGCTATAAAATATTTTCATAATAAGTTAAAACTAAACTTTTCTTTCAATTGAAAATAAATATTTGTGGAACCTATTTTTGTATATTAATTTTATTGAGAGGGAAGTAGCAATGAAACAGTTTCAAAACAGGTTAATAGGACAGTTACAATAGTTAATACATTGTATATTGTTGTCTTTGTAGTAGTTATTCATAGTACAACATGCAGAAATAATATATTGTCTAAACATTATTCATTCAAAACTTTCTTCTCATTAAACTAAGAGAAAGTAGCTTTATATCTATCCTAACTATTTTGTATATACAGTTATAATATGGAACCTTTAATGGTCAGATGGGAATATAGCAAGAGACAAATGCTTTTTCTTATTTTCAAAGTTATAAAACAAAATTGTTCCTACCTAGCTATGGGAAACTAGACAGCCTTCAAATTCATAGCTGACTAAGCTCCTTAGAGACATGTGGATTCAAAACAATATAAAGAACTAAATTAAATATTTTGATACACCTGCCTCCAATCCTAGCATTCATAAGGCTGAGGCACAAGAATTAAGAATTTATGACAAGGTTGGAATAGACATACAAAGTTCCAGGACAGCTTTAGCTATAATGGGAAATTCTATCTCAAGGAAACAATATCACACAATAATTATTGGATATATTGTTTTTATAAAAGAGAGCCATAGCTTCTTTTACTCTTTACAAACGAAAGTGGAAGAAAGAATTAGTGCTACACATAAGATGTATACAATGGAATATACAGCCAATTTGAAACACCATGTGTGAACTTGTAAAATAAGTTAGCAGCTCTCTACCTCAGATCCAACAAGAATACCCACATAGCTGCTAAATGTGTCCTATAAGCTAGTATTTAGTGATCAAGAAAATTATTTTACTTAGCAGTTGAAAGATGACAGTGCTGGGACAGGTCAGAGGAAGTCTATGAGATGGATATGTAGAGTAAAGAGCCACTGGAAGCCTTTTAGACCCAGCAGAAAATCAAAGTAGTGAGTGCTAACAGAGGAGCAAGGCAGAGAGCTGAAAAAGCTTCTTTTCTGAGGCACATAAATGTTTCAGTTATTCAATAGTTATGTCCAGTAATAATTTGAAGTTGATGATAGTTTAATCTTCCTGAAAGAACAATGAAGTCAAAGCCAAGCTCACCTACACTTGGATGACTTGAAGTCCCACTCTGTTCTTTCAAGGAGAGCCATGCTATTGTTAGGCATAAATATCATACGCTTCATTGTGACATTTTTTCATGGTGTTCTATATCTAGTTAAAAATTATATGTCACTTGAGAATCGAAATGTGACACATTCTGAGTAACAAAAAGTACCTATAAGCTCAGAAATTACATAAGTAATAAAATTATAAAAGATTTTAGATATATTGCATTCAATATATTTAATCAAAAGGTGAATGAAGAGATATGCATCATAGCAAGGATGCAGAAAATATTTACATACTTTTGTCCGTTATAAGACAGAAATGACAATTTTGACATAGTGAAGTTTCTATCAATATATTAATGAAAAACGGACTATAAAGTGTAACAAATTAATGAAACTGAGGACAGTAATAAAAACTTTCCAAGTGGATACAAAATAAAGAACAAAATTACTAAAAAATGGAAAAAGCATTTGAAATCAGTGGATCAATGTTAGATAAGGAATCGTGCATGTTGTTAAAGTTGTATTAAAAGATGGAAGAAAGATACAAGAGAATATTTAAATAGATGATTCAAAAAATCAACATTAATGAAAGCATGACCCAAAAATCACAAAAATTTACCAATCCTCAAGCAAGATAAATGTGGAATAAATTCCACCTAGAATATTAGACTTTGAAAACCAAAGGTAAAGAGAAAATCTTTGGAGGAGTCAACAAATTTTGATATATACAGACGAATAATGATAAAATCATGGGAATATCTACAGTGTGAACAAAAGAGGCCAGACATAAAAGGGAAACATCCTTAAATATTAATAAGGATACCAGTTCTGAGCCTCTATATCCAATATGTTGTTTGCAAAAGAACAGTAGACTGATAGGAGCTAGGGAGATGGCTCAGTAGAATAAGCTCAGTGGCAAGCGCAAGGGCCTAACTTCAATCCCTGGTTACACACACACACACACACACACACACACACACACACACAAAGAACAGTAGACTGATAAATGGAGAGAGAGGATGGGACAAGATGAGAAATAGCTGATATGGGTTACAAATGGGTTATGCACATGGACCAACTCCTAGTAATGCAAACAATCATTATGTATTGCAAACATCTTATTACAAAGTTTCAAGAAAAAAAAAATAAATGGAAAGCAAGTATTTTCAGAATTACAAAGTCTAGAAGTTTGTCTATAGCAGATTTTTATGGTCAAGGTGGACTTTCAACTTGTTTGAATTCTGTGCTATCAATTGGGTTATGAATGCACACTTCTGTGTCTTTCTAGAAAGGTTAAGAAGCTTAGACTTAGAGGTTATATCCCTGCCCCTAGACCCCAACCTCTTTCTCTCTGGGAATTTTTCTTGCTTTAGTTCTGGATCACTATGAACAAATAATTCAGATCATCTGGAACCTTTCTTCATGTATCTTCCATCTTGAAATGAATGTACCACGTACTGTCTCTCAAACTATGAGCCAAATTAAACCCCTTCTCCATTAAGTTGTGGGTAAAAATATTGTGTCTTGGTGGTTTAAAAAGCTGGCTAGTAGTACAGAAAACTGGCAGTAGAGAGGTCAGGTGATTTTGGCTGTATTTGCCAATGTGGTTCAGAAGATTTTGGAGCTGGTTTGTAGACGAGGTTTGCCAAGTTTTGAAGATGCAGCATTGAGAAGCCTGAGAATGGTGGAGCCTGATGGGTGAATCTGACCAGAACTCAGAACACGAGAATGCTGAAGAGGAATGTTGACAGTACAGGCTGGGCTCAAGAGCTTTTCCTTGAGAGTGAGGACTTCATTGGCAGTTGGACTACAGGCCATGTATGCTCCCATCTGGAAAAAATTGTGTTTACATTTTGCCCACATCTGAGACCTTGCACAGAACTGATCTTATGGGCAATGGAATGAATGATGAAGGGAATTCAAAGGCAGTGCAACATTCAGGCATTGTCATGGCTACTGATTGCCAATTTGACCTAGACTTACAGTAGGAATTAAGGGAACAAAGTAGACTTTAAGTAAACTGAAGTTTTAGCTCAGAATGAATCATATTTAAATTTCTTACCAAAGAATGTTTGACTGTTGCAGAGATTATTGCAATTAAGAAGAAATCAACGTCAAGCATGTGCAAGGCTGGGGTTCGGTCCCTGAGCCTGCCATGCTGGCCCTGCCCCCAGAGCATGCTGAGAAGGCGATTGAGATTAGGTGTGGTGGCACACACCTGTGATCTCAGATCTCAGCACTTGGGAGGCTGTAAACATGAGAATCACTAGGAGTCCGATCTAGTAGTGCGACCCTGAACACTCTGTAGACCCTTTCTTAAAATACAAGTAAAATGAAGAAGAAGAAGGAGGAGGAGGAGGAGGGAAGAGAGGAGGAGGAGGACGGAGAGGAGGAGGACGAGGAGAAGAAGAAGAAATAATGAAGTACTTTGGGATAAGAAGAAAGGGGCAAAAAGAAAAATATATTGAGGGTATATCAGAAACCACCAAGAGTACATCCAAGGCTCAGGGCCGAAAAGTATGAAACTGCTTTGAGAATAATTTTGGAGATCCTTGCTTAAGCAGGACCTCCTAGGAAATTGCCACCCCTCAGGGCTTTTCTCACTCTCCTCAGCCACTGATACTCTCAGAGACCACGTCAGTCATGGGCAAAGAGCCACTTTCCTGGCTACTTTTCTTCTGACATGAATATTTTCCTTGAAAACTACACTATTCTAAATTTGCATCAGGAAACAAAAGTTTGAATAGTGATATATGTGTTATTGATTTCTGTTAATAAAGTAACACAAAGAAAATCTAGAGAAATATATATTCATTAGTGAGTTATGTCAAGCGTGTACAGAAGATATAATACTTCTATGAGATAATTTTGAGAAAGTAACAATAGAAAAATTAATTTTCAACTCACTTTTCCAAAGCCAAGATAATCCTGATAAAACACCATTTGAACATATTACAACATAATAAAATTGAAAAGTAGCAGCACTAATTAATATGATAAAATGCTTAAAATCCAATATTCCAATAGGTTTTACTCTAGACTATAATGTATACTGTTCTAATACATGCAAATGAATGTAATATGTTTCACAGGAAAATAATATAACATTAATAGAAACAGCAACTTTGCAAAATTCAGATTCATGATAAAAGCTAAAGCAGGTAGGTCTAAAAACATACAACTCATAAGCAGTATTGAAATATGAAATACTCTTTTACCTCAATACTGATAGCAAGTACAACATATGTCTTCATATTTCCTTTCAGGTTTGCTCTACAGCAGCCAGTGCAGGCTTACACCGGTCCAAACACTTTTGAAAGATATGATGGTGTCCAGACAGCTACTATAGAGATTAGTTATGTCTGTAATTTTTATGATGAATAGAGTAATTTTGTGCAACAATTCAGAAGAAAATGTAAGCTTGATTTATGACACATGTGTAAATCATAATGCCCACATATTACAATACAAATGTTCCATTTTTCCAGTGTATATATTAATGTTAAATGAGGGCCAGCCAAATAGCTCAACAAATTAAAGCACCTGTAGTCAGGCACAGGGACCAGGAGTTCGATTCCTGGGCCTCCTCTGGCAGTTTCACCTCCGGGGCACTTTGTGATAGTGATTGAGACTGGGCACGGTGGCACACACCTATAATCCCAGCTCGTACTAGGCTGTAAACAGAAGGATCACAATGAGTCCAATCTAGTAGTGAGACCTTGAACTCCCTGTAGGCCCTTCCCCAAAATACAAAAAAATAATTTTAAAAGAACCACAGTGCAAATACTTCCTATTACTACATAACAACAACAAAAAAAAAAACCCTCTGTAAAATACTTTGCAATTAGATACTAATTAAAACAGCAGATACAAGAAGGTGGTTAAAACTTCATAATCTTACTGAGTGCAATCTTCAATTTCTGAAATATTTAGATCAAAATAACTTGAAAATCTGATTCAAGTATAATTTGGGGAAACATACAAACTACATTTTATGACAGCAACAAATTTAAATTAATCAATTTGTGCAAAATATTATACCAGATTACATAGACATCTAGGAAACAAATAAATATTCTTTTCACCTATATTTTAGTTTCTGAGAAACTGTGCTTTAATAGGGATCTAAATGAAATAAGGAAATGTAACAGCATTTTTTTCATTCAATAGAAGAAAAAATTATATCATGCTTAAGAAATAGCCATGAGGGCTGGACAGATAGCTCAGTAGTATAAGTGCCTGACTGGCAAGTGTAAGGTACTGAGTTCAATCCCCACTACAGAAAAATGAAAGTAAAAAGAAAAACAAATGAAAAAAAACTGTAGAGCCTTTAATAAAATTTGAAGTACAATTTAAATAACAATTTGAATAACAAATTGTGTGTTGAACAACTGAAAAAAATAAACTATTTAAAGTTATATATGCAATTTCCTAATCTGATTAAGGTCATTCATCCATTTTCCCCTCAACCTTAATTATTGAGATTTAGGCATATTTCTAGTACTGTGCTTGGTGATAGATATGGGAAACAGGAAATTTCAAAAAGCTTGATTGTATCTTGTCTAGTCAAATAAATAAAGAGACAATTGATAATTATTATAGTACATCTTATAGTGGCAATTTTAAATGTATGGACAGAAGTCTCAAGATCCATAATATGGAGTTAAAACACACACTGTTGGAGGGAGTGCAGACTAGCGCAACCACTGTGGAAACAAGTATGGAGATTACTTGAAAAGGTAGGCTTAGAGGTCCAGTTGGACGCAGCTAATTCCCTTCTGGTATCCCCTGGCAGTATTAAAAAACACCATAGCACAGCACTATATGTGCACCCATATTTATAACACCACAATTTATAATATAATAGCTAAAACATGGAAATAGCACAAATGGCCTATGAAGTGAGGAATGGATAAAAAGTGGTGTGGTCTTTTTTGTACAATGAAGTATAACTGAACCATGAAGAAGGATAAACTGGAGACATTTATAGATAAATGTATGCAACATAGAACACAATCATAAGTGAAATAGATCAGGCTCACATGTGTAAATGTTATATTGTTTCCCTAGGGTGAAAAATGAAAGAGTAAATAACACCCAAAATTTATAATAGACACTATAAAATGGGAAGACACTGTACAACATGAAAAAGGAACTAACATAGGGAAAAGGAGAAAGGAAGGAAGGGAAAAGAAAAAAGATGCAAAATATAGTTATATTTCCTAGTTTTTCTTCATTCATTGAAAACAAAAGCTTGTGGTAATATTGTTTGGAGACATTTGTGTCCATATCTTATACTGTAAGTAACTATTTCAAAGTTACAACTCTTTTTTTTATAGCTGAGTAATACTCAATTGCCTAAATGTATCATATATATTTATCCATTCCTCACTTGATGGGTGTCTGGGTTCTTTTCAAGATTACTTAAGACAAATCCTGCTGCTATAAACATGGGTGTACTTAACTCAATTGCCTAAACGTATCATATATATTTATCCATTCCTCACTTGATGGGTGTCTGGGTTCTTTGCAAGATTAATTAAGACAAATCCTGCTGCTATAAACATGGGTGTACTTAATTCACTGTGGCATGATGCTTTCAGTTCATCTGGAAAACACCTAGGAGGGGAATAGTTGGCTTGAATTGACCTCCAATCGTAGCTTTTTGAGCAATCTGCGTACTGATTTCCATAACCGTTGTACCAGTTTACACTCCTACCAACAGTGGAGAAGTGTTCCTTTCTCTCCACAGGCCCTGTAGTACTTGTGATTGGTTGACTTATTGATGATAACGATTCTTTCTGGGTTGAGATGGAATCTCAGTGTTGCCTTAATTTGCATTTACACAATGGAGTACTACTCAGCTATAATAGAAGATAAACTCAGGGCCGGCGGTATAGCTGAGCGGACTAAGCGCTTCCTTAGGTAAGCGTAGGGACCAGGGTTCGATCCCTGCTTCCACTTGCCGTGCCGGCCCCGCCTTCGGGTGCGCTGAGCCGGCGATTGGAGTCCAGGCG
>PVKA01001796.1:103982-137934 GCA_004027165.1 Ctenomys sociabilis
AAAAAAAAAAAAAAAAAAAAAAAAAAAAAAAAAAAAAAAAAAAAAAAAAAAAAAAAAAAAAAAAAAAAAAAAAAAAAAAGAAAAAGAAAAAAAAGAAAAAACAAAACAACAAAAAAAAAAAGAAGATAAACTCAAGGCTTTCCTAGGTAGATTGGTGTACACCATACACGTAAGTGAAATAAATGGGACAAGCATGTATAAACATTCTATCCTCACTAGTGTAAGAAACTGAAAGCTTAAAACAAATATGAGAGGTACAATAAAGAGTGTAAATGGGAAATAATCTGTTCAATAGGAAGAAAAAACTGGGCTGAGGAAAAGGACAAAAGAAGGAAGGGAAAACAGATAGATAGATAGATAGATAGATAGATAGATAGATAGATAGATAGATAGATGATAGATAGATAAATAAATAGATAAATAGATGATAGAGATAAACTATATAGATATATCATGATATATATATTGTATAATATATATTATTCTGCTTATTTCTGTTGTTCTACTAAAAAGAGTAGTTAACACTTAAATTATTTCTTCTCCTTTTAAAATTCTTATAACTTTTTTTGTTTGTACTTTTATATTATTTTTAAAGAATACAAAATAGTGATAGAAGAAAACAGCATTATGCATGGTACAAGATTTCACTCAACAAAGTAATAAGAATCCAACATTGGTTGCATTATTACATGATGCTATGTACAAATTAGTTTTTCAGATTAACATATAAATGTATAAGTTTTGTTTTAAAAAAACAATAACTAAGAAGTTATAAGAAATTCAAGAGAGGAAAAAAAATCAGAGTAAAAACAAAAATTGTAAGCATTAACTGCTCCTTTCTTTTTTATATATTCATATAATTAGAATTATCAAAGTAGAAAGGAGTAGGCAATAAATATTTCAAGAGTTAAAATTTCTGAATTTAGTTCAACTTATAATAGCACATTTCCAAGAAAAATGAACATTTTGCACAAGAAATTTAAATAAAATAATACCAAGATAAACAAAAAATTGTCCAAAACTTATTATAAAGAAAAAACGGTTAAAGCTTATACATAAAAAATATTAGCTATGGAAGAGCAAAATTAAATACAAGCTTATTTCACTTCAGAAAGAACAAAAGGACCAAGTATGTAAGAAACTAGGCTAATTAAAGTACTGAAAGAAAAAAATTCTAGCCTCTTTGAATTTTATACTTAGCAAACATACCTTTCAAAACTATGAGTAAAATAAGTAAATTTCTTAAAGCTTTTTAAAATGTTTTGCATGCTTATATCAAGTACTTTAAACAGCTAATCTGAAGACAACTCTGTGTAATAGAACAACTATTATTGAATTTCTATTATTTGTTAAGTGAAATTCTGTATAATTTCTAATAATGTTATTTTATTATTTTTCATTCTCTTTAACAAATATACAGATAGCAATACTCAAAGTATAAACCATTGTTATTATCTTATTATTTTGCAATAAAATTTGGTTTTACCTTTTTCCATAAAATAAAAAATTTCAGAAGTATGATACTCTTGAAGATGTTACCTTCCTCAAAGTCAAATTTGCAAAGAAAACTAGGTGTTTGCTATAAGAGAAAGAAAAAGGAGAACTTTCTATGTAGAAAAAAAAGTATGTCTAGGACCATTAAATGATATGCACCTCAGTTTGAAAAATGCTCAATGTATTGACAGCACAAGGTGTACTTGAAACACTATATATGAGTGCAATCAATTTTTAAAACATGGTGGCCAAGGATATGAAAGGAACAAGAGCAGGTGAAGCTCAAATGAATGGCAAATTTGCATGGACCTTGTAGCAAAGCATAAGTAGAATTTCAACCCATAGATAAAACACGTAAAAATTTTTAAAAACTGGATTGTGGCACGAAAGATTGTGTTGTTAGGGAGAATCTCTGTGGTCATTCATCAGACTGATTTAACTGGGGAGAACATTATTTGAGAGTGGTCAGTTGGGGAGTTCAAATATTACTTCACTTTATGTGAGAACTGAAGATCTACACTTGGACATAAATAATTCTCACATCAAAAGTGAAATTTTGGGCTGGCAAGATAACTCAGTTGACTAAGCACCTGTTCTTGCAAGTGCAGAGACGAGGGTTTCAGTCCCTGGTCCAACACGCCGAGCTGGCCTGTCCCTGGGGCACATTGAGCTGGTGACTGAGTCCAGAAGCAGTGCCTGCAATCCCAGTGCTGAAGAGGCTAAAAACACAAGGACCACTAGGAGTCTGAGGTGTATAGTGAGACCCTGTACCAAATGTATAAAATGAAAAAAAAAGTTCAATTTGAGCACTATATATGAGTGCTATTAATAGTTAAAACTCTTTTTTTTTTTGTTATTGAATGAGAATTTATGTAGCATATATAGACTTAGTCTTTCTATCTCCTGCTCTTTACTTGCATTTATACCTTTTTGTTTTATTGTATTTCTAGGGAAGGGTCTATAGGATGTTCAGGGCCTCACTGCTAGATCGGAGTTGTAGTGATCTGCCTGTTTACAGCCTCCCAAGAGCTGGGATTACAGACGCATGCCACCACATCCAGTCTCAATTGCAGCTCAGAGCATGCCAGGGACTTGGTCGGCACAGCAGGCCTGGGGATCAAACCCCCAACCCCTGAGCCAGCTTGGAGGCACTTTAATTTGCTGAGCTATTTGGCCTGCCCTTTTTTCACTTAATCTTTATGCTATGAGTTTTTAAATATCTGTGTTATATTCTGCATGTTTACATTGAATGAATTAAAATGATAGGATTTTAACGAAGTTAGTGAAATCTCTCCAAATTGGGCTAAACTATTTTCAAGAGATAAAATTTAATAATGTCAATCTCCTTTCCTTCATTTTTTATTTGATTTTGGTGAGTAAAGGAAATGATATAATAAGGGCTTTCTGACTTTTCTAGGTAAAAAATTATAATTTTATTTTCTCATAAAATCATTAGGGTTCACTTTTTGAAGATGGTGGAGTACTGAAGAGCAGAGAAACAATCTCTGAAGATATACAGTACGGGCACAGATGTATACCAACATGAGGAGGAGAAAAAGAACCCAGGAAGGATGTAAAGTAAGAATCTAAGCCTACAGGGGGAGTGAGCAAAGAGACTTCAATCAAGAAGTATCCTCTTCTGATACAGTAAGTAACATGCTTCTGTCTGAGCCCAGATTCACTCTCTAGGAGGAGCAGCTTGAACCTTCAGAAGCAGGGTGACTGCTAGTGACCCCAGTAGCTTCTGTGAAGAAACAAACCAGTAGAATGGAGCAATGGGGGCAGCAGGCTGCAGGGGCAGGTGTGTTCCTTGAGCTTAGATGTTCCCAGCAGGGGATGATTGGCCAGTGGCCACCTTAATTAGAATTCCAAATAGCCATGGTCAGCTCTATCTATACCTCCTGGTGATAGGGTCAGGATATCCAGATCAAGCAGGCAGGAGGTCAGGGACCTGAGTACGAGCCAGTAAGTGGCACATAAACTACTATTCACTGCCTTGCAGGGAAGCTGGCTGATTAATCAACTCAGGCTGTCTGCATCGTCTATCAATGACAGAAGAGAGGCTGCTTAAAGTGGAATACTGTTTATTTCTTCTATTTTTCTTTAGTTTCTTGTTCTTTGTTTACATGTTTTATTTATTCTTCATTGCTTTTGTTTCTATATGAGTGTGAATATGGTTTCTAGTTTTTTGTTATTTCTTCTCTTTCCCTCATACCTTTCTTCACCAGTTTCATGAAGTTTGAATGACCTTCCTTTGTCTTCCAGACTTGCTTCTAATCATTCCTCTTCTGTTTCTCTATTTTTAAATTTTAAATTAAAAATTCCATTTTAAGTTTTTTTTGCTGCGTGTAAATTTGCCAAAATGAGGGCTTATTTTCTGGATACATTTTTCTAGTTCATTTTAGTTTTCTTATATAATAAAAAAAAAATCTAGTTCACTTGTTTAAAGCTGGAAATTAATAGTTACCACAGTTTGTCTTTTTCTATGTTCTGCTTGATGTGATTATTATTGCTGATTGTGCCATGCTTTATTCAAGCTGGCATAATTGTTTTAATCAGTTGTTCTCCTAGCTATGTCAAGACTGGGATTATCTAAATGTTATAAAAGTAGTATAGGCAGGTGCCAGAGACCCAGGGGCTGGGCCAAGCAGGGGGCTATTTCTTTTATCTAATAAATGGAAGAGGTATTTTTAAAAAATGGTAAAAGAAAAAGAAAAATATATTAGAAATAATACAGAATTTCATCAAATAAAATAATAAGAATTTGACAATGGATGATATATTACATAATATTATCTTTGAATTAGTTGTTTGGATTATCAGATATAAACAAGCAAAATTGGAAAAAAAAAGTTAAGCACTAATTGATCCTTTCAATAGACCAGCAGAAATAAACAGGACAATTATCCAAGCTTTTCTGTACATATATACATAAATAAAACTGTTCTCTCTTTTATCATTTTCATCTGCCAAGTTTTCTTTCCCATTGAGCAGATTCTTTCCATATTACACTATCTATGGTATCTTTCAGATTTTATTTACTCTTTCTTACACTAGTAAGGCAATACAATGTTTGCACCTGAAAGTCTTATTTATTTTAAGAGCATGGTCTTTGGTTGCAACTATTTACCTATGAAAGCCTTGATTTTATCTATTTTATTGCTCAATAATATTCCATTATATAAAAATACTGCATCATTTTTTACCCATTCCTTGCTTAATAGGCATTTGGGTTATTTCCAAGATTGAGCTATTGCAGATTGTTCTACAGTATGGATACACATAAATCACTGTGGTATGATGTTTTCAGTTCATTTGGAAGAATACTTAGGAAGAAAATAGCTAAATTGATTGGGACATTCAATCCTAACTTTTTGAAGATTCTCATCATGATTTTGATAATGGCCATAGCGGTCGGCCTTACCACCAACACTGGAAAAGGGCTCCTTTTATCCCATAACCCCTTCAGCATTTGGTACTGGTTGACTCCCTGATGATAGCCATCCTCTCTGGGGTAACGTGAAATCTGAGCATTGTGTTATTTTTTAATGTTTATTTATTTATTATTTTATATATATATATATATATTGCAGTACCAGGGATTGAACTCAGGACCCTGCACTTGCCAGGCAAAGTACTTATTCTGCTGAGCTATCTCCCTGGCCCCATTGTTTTAATTTCATCAGGATTTCTAATTGTTTTAAATTTTTTATATGTTCTACATAGACTTCCTTTGTCTAAGCAACAGTTTGCTATAATTGTTTCCCAATTAGGGTTTTGTTCTGTTTTTGTTTTTTTTTTTTTACTTTATTGGAGATTTCTATTGATGTGCAGAAATTTCTCAAAAAGGTAAGATCCTAAATTTTGATTTTTTGAAGTATTTCCCATTCAGTTTTGGTTTTTCATAATGAACTCTTTACCTATATTATGTCTTCAAGATTTCTACCTACTTTCTCCTCCAGAAGATTTAGTGTTTCATTTTTTATATTTAAATATTTGATCCATTTTTGGCTACAGTTTTGTAAACAGTGCTAGCCTTGGATCTAACTTTAGACTTCAGTATGTGGAAAGCCAGTTTTTTGCAGTACAGAGATTGAACTCAGGACCTTGAGCTTGCCTAGCAAGTGCTTACTCTACTGAGCCATCTCCCTGGCCCCTCCAGCACCATTTATTAAAGAGGCTATCTTTCTTCTAGTGAGCATGCTTGGCCCTCTTGTCAAAGATAAAGCGGCTGAGTATGTTCTTAGCTAGTCTGTGTCTGAAGTGATAGATCTTACAACAGACTCAAACCCAAAGGCCAGCTACACCTGGAGGACACCTCTTAGAATCAGTCATTTCTTAAGGATTCTAAATGCTAGAATAAAGTTATTCACCATAAGCAACTTACAAACTGCAAACCATGAATTAAACTAAAACAAAAATTTAGAAAATAATAAGACACTTAAACAAGGGGCCAACACAAACTTCTAGCTCACCAAAGGCAAAGCCAAGGAGAGTAAAGTGGAACAATTCTAAGGACCCCCATTTGGATTCTCTGAAAATTACCATAGATATAGTAAAAGGGAAAGGAAGTGAACATACGGAATAAACAATTGAGATGAGGAAAAGGGAAAAGATACAAAGAAAATGAAAGGTAAAACATCATGTAAGTCTGTGTACAAGGTAGCTAAGATGATTTCACTATTAACTTCTCAGTTTTTTTAAAGTGGCGGTTAATGCTTAAAATTTTTACTCTGACCAGTTATATATGGTTTCATCTATGATTTGAGCAGCTACAATAAAGACAACATTACGCAATATAACAACAACTATTACAAAAATTATCTCATTTTTAATTGTTTATCATTTCTAATGCTTCACTTATTATTTTTAATTCTCTTTAAAATAAATTTTAAAAAATAATAAAAAGGACAAGGAAAAAATAAGGTATACTAAAAGAAAGAGTTCATACATAATTATTTGATTGGTTTTGCATATCAATGTCTAGTAATCTGAGTAACAAATTTGATGATACTCATATGTAATATAATAACCATTGTTAATTTCCTATTCTTTTTTTTGGCAGAACCAGACATTGAGCTCAGGCCCTTGCACTTGGACGAAAGGAGTTATTCTCCCGAGATATCTCCCTGGCCCTTAATTTCCTATTCTTGATTTGAAATTTTGTACCATTTTCATTGTTTTATGTTGCTTTAGTTTGTTCTTCCAGTTATTTTTTTGTGAATTTTTTGTTAAAGTTTAAAAATTAGGGTCCCTGCCCCCAAGCCTGCCAAGCAAGTGGAAATTTTTCTGACTCTCCCAGCACCCCCAAGTGGGAACAGTTCTGTGAGTGTGTGGGAAAGATTTTGACTTCCCACCTTGCTCTCTGCACCATCCATTGCCCCCGGCCCCAACCCCTCCCAGTGAGTCGGAATATTTCCGAATCACCCACCAACCAAACCATCCTCACCTGGCCTAGGGAGTGTGTGGGAGAGCTTCTGTGCTCCCCAGTGATCCCTGGACCAAGGACACAACAGAGTGAAATCACAGATTTACAATTGTGCCAGAAGAGCTGCAGCAAAAAGGAACTGAACACAATAGCTAGATCCAGGCCAGGCATAACTGGATAATCTCAAATTTAATTGACTGGCCTCCAAATCTAATAATGGGCTAAGATTGTAACTGCACCAAAGCTCTACACAAAAGGTCAGAGGTCAGTGCTATACAAAATGACAAAGACAAGGAGCAAAAGGCAACTTCAGGGCTTGAGTCCACCAGTAAGTGTAGAGGACACTACCTCAACTGAAAAAAAGTATTTAGCAGAGGCAGAAGTAAAGAAACAACAGCAGAAGGGTAAAGAGGGACTCAGACCCTAATTAACGCCTGAAATAAAATAAAGAATTCTTTAAAATCATAGCATCTGAAGTAGAGAATCAAATCCAGAAATATACAGAGGAAATTCAATTTGGAAAAATCTCTGCAGTAGAAGAAACAGTAGGTACCTCTAAGGAAGACATTGAAAACAAAAATAGAAGAGATAAGAAATATGATGGATTCCTGGAATGAGCAGCACAGTAAAGAAATACATTCCATGAAGGAGAGTCAAAGAGATGTAGAAGAACTTAAAATCTCAAGCACGAGTCTACAGAACCATTTGAGGGAAAGCAAAGAGAGAGTTTCAGATCTTCCCAAATATCAGGAAACAATCCAACATTCAGGTAACCAAAGCATACAGAACACCAAATAACTTCAACCTAACTAAAAACAGACCGAGAAATATAATAGCCAATATCCCAGAAATGCAACACAAGAATAATATATTGAAAGCTGCTAGAGAAAAGAAGCAGATCACATTCAAAGGAAAACCCATCAGAATTACAGCCGACTTCTCTACGCAAACCATGAAGGCAAGGAGAGCATGGAACAGAGTTCTTCAAGTCCTCTAGGAAAACAAATTCTAGCCCAGATGGCCATACCCTACAAACGTCTCTTTCAAGTTTGATGGATAAGTGAAATACTTCCATGACAAAGAACAACTAAAGAATTTCATGATGACAAAGCCACCCCTACAAGGGTAATGAAGGCTGTCCTAGACAGAGACTACAATGACCAGAACTCCACAAATGAGAATGGAAGGAACAAAGTAAAGAGTGCAAGCAATTATACACAGGATAAAAAGGAGTAAACAACAGCAGGTAAATAATAAACAACAGGCAATCATAAGTCAACACTTTTCAATTATAACCATCAATGTAAATGGACTCAATTCACCAATTAAGAGAAGTAGACTGGCACAGTGGATTAGGAAACAAAATCCAGAAATATGCTGTATATAAGAAACACACTTAACTCAAAAATATATACATAATGCTTAAACTCAAAGGATGGAAAACATTCCTACATGCCCCAGCACCTCAGAAAAAGCTAGGAGTAGCAATTGTGTTCTCAGACAGTCTTAACTTTAAACCAAGAATGATCAAATGACACAAAGAAGGCCACTTATTGGTTAAGGGAAAAATTCAAGAGAAAGAAGTAATACTCATAAATATCTATGCACCAAACACAGGAGCACCCAACTACGTAAGACAAATCTTAATGGACATGAAACATTTAATACCCAAGAGCACAATCTTAATAGGAGATCTTAACACCCCCTTATCTCAAAAAGATAAATCAAGCAGACAAAAAATTAGCAAAGAAGTAGAAGAACTGAACCAGACCTTGAAAGAAATGGACCTGGTGGATGAATACAGCGTGTTCCAACCAACGAAGCCACATGAGGGTCATTTTCTAAAATAGACCACATACTAGTCCATAGGTCATGTAAAAGTGTTTGCACAAAAACAGAAATTATCCCATGTTATCCAATCACAGTGCAAGGACACTGGAAATAAATGATAAAAGAAACCAGAAAAAATAACCTAAATCCATGGAAATTAAATAACGCCATAGTCAGCAATCAATGGGTCCCAGAAGAAATAAAACAAGAAATTCAACAATATCTACAATTCAATGAAAATTCAACCACAACTTACCAGAATTTATGGGATATAAAAGCAGTTCTCAGAGGGAAAAATCATAGCTATGAACTCACACATTAGGAAAACAGAAAGGAAACAAATGAACACCCTAGTGTTGCACCTCCGGCATCTAGAAAAAGAAGAACAAACCAAACCCAGAGCCCAAAGATGATAAGAAATCATAAAGGTTAGAGGAGAAATTAATCCAATTGACATGAAAAAAAAAAAAACTGTTCAAAAATTCCACAAATCAAAAAGCTGGTTCGTTGAAAGACTAAATAAAGTTGATAAGCCCCTAGCTAACCTCATCAAAAAGAGGAAAGGAACAATTCAAATACAAGCAATAAAGAATGAGAAGGGTGAAATCTCCAGGTCCTGATGGATTCTCAGATGATTTCTACAAGAAATTTGAAGAAGATATAATCCCAACACTCCTCAAACTCTTCAATTAAATTGAAAAGAAACAGTCCTTCCAAAATCATTTCTGGAGGCAAGTATTATACTGATGCCAAAACCAGGAAAAGACACAACAAAAAAAGAGAACTACCAGCCAATCTCCCTCATGAACATAGGTGCAAAAATCCTCAATAAAATCCTAGCAAACAGAATACAGCAAGTCATCAAGATCATATACAATGATCAAGTAGGATTTATCCCAGGGATGCAAGGATGGTTCATTATTCAAAAATCTATAAATGTAATACACTATATTAATAGACTGAAATCTGAAAACCACATGATCATCTCAATTGAGAGAGAAACCTTTTGACAAAGTCCAACATTCATTCATGATCACAACCCTACAAAAAATTGGAATAGATGGCCTCTACTTCAATTTGATAAAGGCCATCTATGACAACCCAATGGCTAATATAATTATAAACAGTGAAAACTGAAATCTTTTACTCTTAAATCAGGTACAAGACAAAGATGTCCTCTATCACCACTCCTATTCAATATTATTTTGGAATCATTAGCAATAGCCATTAGAAAAGAGGGAAAAAATGAATAAGAATAGGTAAAGAAGAAGTTAAATTATCACTATTTGCAGATGACATGGTCCTTTACTTGGTATATGTGCTGCCGAAGCGAGCACATGGTCCTTTACTTGGAAGACCCAAAACATTCCACCAAGAAGCTACTAGAATTGATACACAAATTCAGTAGCATAGCAGGATAAAATGTCAATACTCAAAAGTAAATGGCATTCCTCTACACAGATAACAAATACACTGAGAGGGAAACTATAGAAACAATAATTTTTACAATAGCACCATGGAAAATGAAATACCTTGAAATTCATTTAACCAAGGAAGTCAAAGATTTTTTTCAGGGAAAATTACAACACCATAAGAAAAGAGATCATAGAGGATTTCAGAAAATGGAAAGATATTCCCTGCTTCTGGATAGAAAGAACCAACATCGTGAAGATGGCCATACTCACAAAACTGTTGCACAGATTTAATGCAAATCCTATCATACCACTACCAACATACCTCCCTGACCTAGAGAAATTGTTCTTAAAATTTATTTGAAACCAGAAAAGACCTAGAAAAGCAAAGGCAACCTTGGCTGTCAAAAACAAGGCAGAAGACATCACAAGTCCTGACTTGAAATTATACTACATAGCCACTGTGATAAAATCAACATGATATGGGCAACAAAATTGACCTGAGGATCAACACAATAAGTTAGAGGATGCATAGGCATCTATGAGCACAGTGAGCCCCCTGATCTCTCACAAATGGGCCATACATGCTTATGGGAAGAAAGATAGCCTCTTTAACAAATGGTGCTGGAAAAATTGGATTTCTACATGTCCAAAACTAAAAATTCTATCACCATGCACTAAGTTAAAGTGAAAATGGATTAAATATCTAAACATTAAAACAGAAACACTCAACTTCCTGAAAGAGAAAGTAGGAGTAACCATTGAAGACATAGGGGTATGCTAAGAGTTCATAAACAAATATGTATTTTCACGGGAAACAATTGAAAGAATTAACAACTGGGATCAAGTCTTCTTGAGAAATTTCTGCACATCAAAAGAAATTGTCAACAAAGTGAAAAGACAACCCACAAATTTCGAAAAAATCCTAACCAATACACAGACAAAAGTCTGCTCTCTAGAATGCATAAAGATATAAGATATATTAGGGCCCTCAAATTTAAAGATCCAATCCAGAAATGGGCATCTGAGATGAATACACACTTCTCAGAGGAAGAAATTAAAGAATCGAATAAATAAATGAAAAAATTCTCCAGATTGCTAGCCATCCGTGAAATGCAAGTTGAAACAACCCTGAGATAGTATCTCACTCCAGGAAGAATGACTATCATAAAGAAATCAACCAACAACAAATGTGGGGAGGATGTGGGGAAAAGGGAACACTTCTCCACTTCTGGTGGGAATGTAGATTGGTGCAGCCATTGTGGAGATCAGTGTAGAGACTCCTCACAAAAGTAGGACTGGAAATCCCATTCAAGCCGGCTAATCCCCTACTGGGAATTTTCCTGGAGGAACTGAAAATATCATATGATAATGATATATATGCACCTATGTTTATAGCAGTGCAATTTGT
The DNA here is from genome assembly GCA_004027165.1 of Ctenomys sociabilis. Taxonomy (NCBI): domain Eukaryota; kingdom Metazoa; phylum Chordata; class Mammalia; order Rodentia; family Ctenomyidae; genus Ctenomys; species Ctenomys sociabilis. Next base: position 115,558 of record PVKA01001796.1, read on the forward strand.
GATACCCAAATCTTGGAAACAACCAAGGTGCCCATCACATGAGGAATGGTTGAAAAAGCTGTGGTATTTATATACTATGGAGTATTACTCAGCTGTAAAGGTGCTAAACTTGAAGTACTTATGTTGAAGTGGATGCCACTTGAACATACACTCATAAATGCAATAAACCAGACCCACATGTGCAAATATCGTATAGTCTCCTTAGTATCAGAAATAAAATGAAGAAATACAAATAGAAATGTATAACAACAACTGAAAAGAATTTAGTCAGATAGTTATGGTAAACTGAACTGCCTCCGTACCAGAGTACTAATCAGCTTCTCCTCTGGATGGTTAAGAACCTAAGTTCACAGATCAAAAATTGGAGAAATGGAAGGGCTTCAAGATCAGACAATATTTTGGCCCTAGCCTTTCAAATTCAATGAAGACTCAGGACATAGGAGAACCTGCACTGTAACGTTATAGCACTCAGTTGTGCCCCAAATTTTTTGTTCAAGGAGATTATGGAACCACTATAGATAGATGATCTATAGTGTGCCTAAGGAGAATCACATGGAGAGAAACTTTCTCTCAAGTTCTCACAGAAAGCAAATTAGTCAAGCAATGGCCTTGACTCATCCATATGGCTGATATTGACAAAGGATCTACAGAGTGAGTTACAGGGTTACAGGATAAAGCCTGAGGGAACTTGACTGACCTCATCAAATATAAAAGCTGTATTTTTTGTTAAATATGTCTTGATTTATCCCAGGCTTTACCATCTAGCAGAAAAATATAAAAATGTGGTATATAAAATAAGGTCATAATAATAAGCTGATGTATAAATGGATCTAGTCAACATCTTCTTCATGTAACCCACTATGATTCTAGTCTCCTGGACTATGTTTGATTGTTTCATTTAGTTCAGGCACCTATAACAATTGAATGACAATGGAATGCCCATCTTTGACAGAACTAACCAAAAAAAGTGGGATATAAAGGAAGAACTATTCTGTGTTTGTATAAACAGTACAGTTAGGATAAATATGTAGTACTTCTGTATAATTCTATGAGGAGCAAGATTTGCACTAATAATGTTTGCATAAGATATTCTGTCAGCTTCTTGTACAAGGGACAACCACTAGGAAGATAACAAGGCAGGAAGTATTAATTATTGAAAGTGTACTATAATTAAGCTTTAAAAATAAGTATACAGCTACATTCTCTTAATTCATTGATTAGAGACATCTGCTCTAATAGTGTTTGTATGTAGAATATCAAGAATGCACCTTGTACGACAAAAAACCACTGTGAAAACAATATGCAATGTATTAATTATTGAACCTGTCTTGCTAATTTGATTTGAAACTGTCTCTTTGCTATTTTCTCTTCAATAAAAATAAATAAATAAAAATTAGAAGTAATAAAGCAGATAAGTGTGATCCTAGAAAAACATCAAATCAGAAACAGTTTCTCAGGTAACTACAGATATGATGACCTTCTTGAAAGATATGTTTAGCAACTCCATAGTAGACACAGGTTTATAAAGAAAAAAAAAAAAAACTGAGTTTAAAATGATGGAGCCAGGCGTAATGGCACATGCCTGTAATCCCAGTACTCAGGAGACTGAGGCATGAGGATTGTTTTGAGTTCTAGACCAGCTTGAGCTACAAAGTGAGCTTAAGGCCAGCCTGAACTGCACAGTGAGACCCTATCTCAAAAAAAAAAAAAAAAAAAAAAGACAAAGAGAAAATGATGGAAGCCATGAACACCCAACATAGGAAAAAACTACATGAAATATATTAAAATATATATCCAGGAGACTAAAAATTTAATTGAAATTATATATTGAAGAATGAGCCAATGTTCTGACACAATATTAACTATGGAAGACATATCTGTAGTTAGTGATCATGAAAAGAATGATCTCTTAAAAATAGCAAAGGGGCACAAAAATTCAAGACAAAATTTGCTAGATGATGGAAAGAAGACTAGCGTAAGCTTGATCAGACTAAATGAAAAAGCTGGAGATATCACAAAATCCATTTCAAAAGAAAAAAAAAACCTTGCTCACAGAAATGAATGCAGGAAACTACCCAGATACGAAAAATGAAGTTAACATACAGATGAGTGAATCATATAGAAATCCAATTATGGGGCTCAGGAGAGAGCTCAGTGGAATGAACACTTCCCTGGCAAGCACAAGGGCCTGACAATCTCCAGTTCCACCAATAAATAAATAAATAATAGAAATCCAATTAGTCATGATCAATAAAAGTCTGTTCCAAGGCATATACTAATCAGGATTCCAGAAATTTGGCCCAAGAACAGAATATTTAAAACTATTAAAGAAAGAACAAATCAACATAGAGGAAAGCCTATCAGAATCACAGCTCACTTTTTCACGTAAACTCTAAAGTGAAGGAGAGTGTGGAGTGAAGCATCTCTAGCCTTAAAAGAAAACAACCTCCAACTCAAATCATTATACCCACAAAACTGCCTTTCAAAATTGATGGGAAAATAAGACATTTTAATGGCAAAGTACCTGAGGAAATTCATGGCCATCAAACTTGTACTATAAAATATTATGAAGACATTTTAGAAAGAAATGGCAAGGAGCACAAATCCATTAAATCAAACAGAATGTATTCATTAAGCATGAAAAGCAATTAAATAGAGGGGATAAAAGGAGCCTAAGACAGGAAAATAACATGACAGAGATAAGTAAATAGGTATCAGTGATAACCTTCAATGTCAGTGGTCTCAATTCAGCAAACAAAAAAGGCCTGAGGATATAGCTCAGTAGAATAAGCACTTGCCTGGCAAGCACAAAGTCCTGAGTTCAATCCCCAGTACCACCAAACAAAAAAAGCAAACAAATAAAGACTGGCAGAATGGATAAAGAAGTAAGGTCCAACGTTATGCATTGAAGTAACATTTAATTCAAATAGAATTTCATTATCATTTAATTGTCAAAGGATGGAACACAATGCCCCATAAAACAGGAACCTGAAAAAAAGCAGTGGTAGTTATCCTGCCCACAGACAAAGTGGATTTCAAGCCAACGTTGATTGAGACAAAGGTGACTGCATAATTTCATAGGAAACAATCCAAAAGGAAAAGAAAAAATCATAAATATATATGCACCAAATAGCAGCACATCCAACTAAATGAAACAAATATTAATGGACATGGAAAACCAAATAAGCACTAATAAAATTGTCATTCAGGAACTCAAACAGTAAGAAATAGATCAACTAGACAAAATATCAGTAATGAAATATCAGAATTCAACCAAGCTTTTGAACAAACGGATATAGTAGAAGTCTACAGGCATCCCTTTCACACATTCTTCTCTGCTGCAAACAGAATATTGTACAAAATGGACCATATATTAGCTGATAGAATGTGCTTAAATAAATACTAAAAAATTGAATTAACCCATGCATACTAACAGACTATAATACAATGCACCAAAGAATTTCATAAACAAAAGAAATTAAATAACACACTACTGAATGTCCAATGGCTCATAAAAGAAATTAGACATTTACACAATTAAACAATAATGCCAATAAAATATACCAGAATTTATGGGACACAATAAAAGTAGTCCTACAAGAGAAATTTATAGTGGTAAATTCCCATATCAGAAACACAGAGCAAGCTCAAGTAAACAACCTAATGTTGAAAATGAGGTGTCTAGAAAGACAAAAGCAAGTTGAGCTCAAAGGTTATATGATGGAGCAAATTATATAGATCAGAGCATGAGTTAATGGAATACAGACCAAAAACAATTGAAAGAATCAATAAAGTGAAGAATTAGTTCTTTGAAAGATTAAAGCAAGTAGGATTGTGTGTATATTTGTGAGGGGTACTGATCCTTCCTACTGATCATTTTTATCAGCACAGAGACAGAAATAAGATCAAATGTCCAAAACTCATTATTTTGTAACAAGTTTTATCAAGTAGTAATTACTTAAATTTCTATGGTCACAATTTTCTTTTTAACTTTGCAAAACCCAAGGTTAGAAAAAGAGAACATACACAATGATTATGATTCTTAGCAGAACAGGACTAGTTTATGTTGAAATTTTGACGATATAAGGCTATAGTCAGAATTTTAATAGTTGCTTGGTTCATCTCTTTCAAATTCAAGCAAATTCTCAAGTACACCTGGGGATACTGCCTTCTTTTTTCCAAGAAATAACAGTTAAGTAAGGTAACCCTTTTCATATGCTCTGAAAATGTGTAATTTGTAGAGGCATGTACAGCCCTCTAGATGTAGGTTTAAAGGATAAGTTAAAAGAGGTACAGCTCCCACTGGGGTTTGATGAGAGGCTACGGAAACCTCCTACCAGAGAGAATTGGTCGCTTTGCACAGACTGGTGACAACCCTTAGTCTCAGCATATATATCAGCTCAGTGAGGAGTAGGGAGAAGCCCTTTTATCTACTAACTAAAACACTGAATGTGCAGATCCTTAACACTATTTCTTCAATGGAATGAGTCATGGTGTCTTCAGGGTCTAATTTATGAAGTATGATCCACATCTTTTCAATTCAGGGAGGAGTTAAGAGAACAGATTTAAAACACAAAAAGCTAAACCAATACACATGAAAATTCATTTTTTAAGGTATGTGTTGCAGAAAGCTAACATTTGATGAAAATTCAATGTGCATATCATCACTTTTGCAAGAGACTTAAACTATAGGCTCACCTTGATGAACTACAATTTTCATATCTCTTCCTGAACCACAGTTTCCACATGTGTAATTAAAGCAGCAGATTTGCTATTCTTGTCAACATGGTACTGACTTCCTAGGCTTGTGTTACTGACCAAAAACAGAGAGACAAGAAATATCTACAGTGTGGACACAATCACACACACACACACACACACACACACACACACACACACACACACACACACACACACACAGAATGCAACAGTGCATCCCAGATACATAACCTTAGAACAATTTAGGGTTTGGTCATCACTATCTTTTTCCTTCGTTCTTCAATCTAACTTTCTTCCACTGCAAGCATGATGCCTTAGAAGAGGTGTGGATTAGTTGGGATTATCATTCACACATTCAATTGGTACAAAGTTAGAAGGATGTTTTCACTTTGGGGTTAGCTCTGTGCCATGACTTTGCTGCTACTGAAGACATAATTTGGCCAAGTATAAATAGAAATCTAAAAATTGCTCAATGCTATGATAATTGTCAGCAAAGGTATGAGTGCAAGCTTGAGGATTGCAAGTAACCATAATATTTTACAAGAGAAATTGGCACCACCACTTTTATGTAACAGTTAGTGACATTTAACTCGTCCTTAGCTTTGTTTTATCAAAGTTTGTGTTCTAGGTTTTGTCAACAATAACAAGACATTTTCTTGTACTAGTTGTGTTGGTGTTAGCATCAATAGGTGGGGTGCAGCAAAGTGGAAAATTCTGTGGTATCATAACAATAGAGGAGCTACAGCATAATAAAAAAGTTGGCTGGGGTCCTAAGAAGGACCGGGCAAAATCCCATGACAGTTTCAAATAATTCCAAGGAGCTCAAACTGAAAATTCTTCTGAGCTCTCCTGAGATATGGACCTCAAGGAGCCTGCTACCATGACCTTCTGTAGTATCCTACTCCACATGTAGACACAAAATGCACTTTTAGGGCCAAAATGTTGGCTGGCCTTGTGGCTCTTCTATTTCTGCAATTTTGATCTGTGAACTTAGGTTGTTAACCATCCAGAAGAAAAGCTGATTAGAATCCTGCAACATATGCCATTCACTTTGCCTTATGTGACTCGACTGATTTTAGTTTTTGTTGTACGTTTCCATTTGTATTTCTGCTTTTTGCTTCTTACACTAGGGAGACTATACGATATTTACACATGTGTGTCTAGTTTATTTCACTTATGAGTATATGTTCAAGTGGCATTCACTTCACTATAAATGCTTCCAGCTTATCATGCTTAACAGCTTAATAATATTCCATTGTATAGAAATACCACATCTTTTTCAACCATTCCTCATGTGATGGACATCTTGGTTGTTTCCAAGATTTTGCTATCACACATTGTGCTGCTATAAACATAGGTACACATATATCACTATGATACAATGTTTTCAGTTCCTTTTTTTAGACAAAAGACCTTTGTCTGCTTATTAGTTGGGATTTTTTCAAAATTTGTGGGTTGGTTGTTCACTTTGTTGACAAGTTCTTTTGACGTGAAGAAACTCCTCAAGAAGAGTTGATACCAATTGTTGATTCTTTCAAGTGTTTCCCATGCAAGTATATGTTTGTTCATGAACTCTTTACCTACCACTATGTCTTCAAGAGTTCCTCCTACATTTATATTGAAATGGATGTCACTTGGACATATACTCATAAATGAAATAAACCAGACACACATGTGTAAATATTGTATAGTCTCCCTAGTATAAGAAGCGAAAAGCAGAAATACATTTTGGCCCTAGCCTTTCAAGGTCAGTGAACACTCAGGACATAGGAGAACCTGTACTGCAACATTATAAAACTCAGTTGAGCTCCAAATTTTCTGAACAAGGAGGTTATGGAGCCAAAGAGGGAAGAGATCAAAGTTCTATAGTGTGCCTGGGGAGAGTCACATGGAGAGAAAACTTTCTCTCAGGCTCTCACAGAGAGCAAACTGGTCAAGCAGTGGCCGTGACTCATCCACATGGATGACACAGACAAAGGATCTACAGAATAAGGTACAGGATTACAAGATAAAACCTGAGGGGACTTCATTGACCTCATAAGAAACATAAAGTGCATGTGTTGCTATATATGTCTTGTTCTATCTAGGTCTTAACCATCCAGCACAAAAGTATAAGAGTGAAGTATACACCGTGGGGCCATAATAATAAGTTGAGCTGTAAATGGTCGACAACTTCATCAGATAACTCACTATTGTTGTGGAATTCTGGACTGTGTTGGGTTGTGTTGTCAAGTTCAAGCACCTAAGTTATTGGCATGACAATGGAGTGTCCATCTTTGACAGGTGTAGACAAAGGAAGGGGTATAGAAAGGGAAAATCATGATGTGTGTATATGGACAGTACAGTTGGGATAGATAGCACTGTGCTTCTACATAATTCTATGAGAGGCAAGATTTGCCTTAACGGTGGTTGGACAGGATAATATGTGGGCTTCTAGTACTATGAACAGCCTCTAGGAAAATAATAAGGTAGAAAGTATTAATTATTGAATCTTTGATGTAATTCAGGTGTAAAAAATAAGATACGCAAACAGCTACACTCTATTTACTGATAAGAGACATATGGTATAGTAATGTCTGTAAGTATAATATCATGTGTGCACCTTCTATGATACCAAAACATTATGGAGACAGTTTGCAACATATTAATTTGTCAAATCCGTCTTGTCATGTATCTTAAAACTGTCTCATTGATATTTGTACTTCAGTAAAATAAAAATAAAGAAAAAGAAAGAAAACTGCTTAAAATGATTACTTAAAGAGCAAATAAAAAATCCAAAGCTTTTACAGGTACTGGGAAAGTGAAAGAATTTGCCAAAGGGAAGGAAAAACAAGGACAAGGAAAAGGACAAGAGAAAGAGGGGAACGAAATACACTGATGTGCAAGAGAGCTAGGGCAATTGGACTGCTGATTTCTACTGGTCTTTTGAAAGGAGCAGTTGAAGCTTGGAGTTTTTATTTATTTATTTTTGTTCTTTTTAATTTGTTACAGCTTTTTTAAACCAATTTTTTAGGTTTATATCTGGTAACCTAAACAACTAATTTGAAGATAAAATTTTGCGATTCAACAATCATTGCTGAATTCCTATTACTTTGTTTAGTGAAATTTTGTATTGTTTCTGTTTTTCTTTTTTATTAAAAGAAAAAAATTATTTAGTTTTATATTAAAAAACTAAATAATAAATTAAATGCACCCATAAAAATGTATTTTTTTTTTTACTTTTAACTATTATTCTTCTTTTCTGGCCCAAGTTGACTCTGGAGAGCCCATTCTTCTCTTACCTCTTCAGGCCACCCTTTGCACACAGGCTTTGGTTGTCTTTTGGCTTGTCTCATCCAATTCTTTTTTCAAGGCAAGAAGGACCTGGAATGCTTTTAATTTCCATGCCATTCCTTACCTGACTGAAGCAACATTCTTAGCTTTAGGGTTGGTGAGAGCTAGAAGTCCAGTGAGCCACTGACAGATCTGCCTGATATGTCAAGGCAGGTCAGATACAAAAGCTAAGATATATGGTCATCAAACTGTCTGAGGGAGCCCAAGAGGAGTGCTGAACTAGAATGCTACACACATCCACAGTGATGGTGCTGGGGTGAGTATAAGTCAAGAAGCCTCAGGACCTTCTCATATGGGTATTAATTTCAATCTAAAAGTCTTCAATATCTTCCTGATTGTTTGAAAAACACAGAATAAGTAATAACAACTCCTCAGTGATCTTAAAATTAAAACCACTAGTGTAAAACCACATAAACACCCTCCTAACACACTCAAGTTGTGATTTGCTACAGAATTCCTCAACACTGTCAAGACATCTTAGAATTAGAATTCTTTCTGAGGTTTTCTAAATGTACTTGATAGTAGGTTTAGAAAGTCATACATATGTTAAGTGCTACATACACTAAAAGTCACAGGTCCTGGGTGAAATCTCTGCAGAGGTAGGGTTACCGTGCTTCATAATGTGTAAAGTGTAAGGTGTGTTGAGAATGAATAAAAGTCTTCCTAAAATGTGTATCTGAAATATGTATGATCAGTACCTAAGGAGCAGGATGTGTGACTCAAAACTTCAGCTCCCAAGGAAGAACAGTCCCATTTGTTAGTGGGGCCATGCCAGGTGACAACAGGAGATGGTCCTCAATCAGCTTCCCACTTTACATACTGTACTACAGAAGAAGCCGAGCGGTTCACTCAAGCAGAGGTTTATCCAGTTTCTACAGCAATACAGGGCTGGGCACATGTCAAGGTTAATTCATTTTCACTTAAATTTTAGCCTAGAATGTGAGATTCTATATACATGAGAGTAATATTTGTGTGAATACAGTAAGAAATGCAATAGAGAACAAGGACAGTAAGGCCCGTAGGAAAAATGAAGAATCACTCACAATCTTAAATAAAATATTTCTAAGTCAAGAGTCACACAGCACTTTTGTTTGATTTTTCAGATGTTAATTGAAATATTATCATGGAAAACAAGCTGAACCAATATGAATGAGTTGATTTTTAGGGGTAAATTTATTTTAATTTATCTTAAAAATAATAACATTGCTGAGAGATGTGATATTCAGGCAAAAATATGTTATTTTTTTTTGTTTTGCATGCAGCTATCTTTTTAATACAAATAGAAAAATTAAATATCACACTTAAGTGTTATCTATGAGAACACAACTTTCCTAATGCAATATTATTTTCTTTTTATAAAATAATCATTTATTACAGAAACTGGACTTTATCAAAACAGAATTCCTGGCATAGAGGAGATAGCTCTGCGGTCTAAGCAGCTGCCTGGAGAGCACTAGGATCCAGGTTCAGTCCCTGGTAGGTTTAGAAAGTCATACATATGTTAAGTGCTACACACACTAAAAGTCACAGGTGACTCCAGAGCCTCAGGTGCAGTATGCAGGCCCCTGAAACCGGTGTGGAAGAGCATGTCTGTAATCCCAGCACTGAGGAGGCTGAGACAGGAGGATCGCTGGTGAGTCTGAGCTGCATAATGAGACCATGTACCAAATAAACACATGAAGAAACAAACAACAAAAAATAGAATTCGTGAAATTCTTTATCGGTAAGAATATCAGAGATTTTTCAGAAAGGAAGGTTTTTTAAATTTTTTTTTAAATACAAAATATGAATATAGAAGCTATGTAGATAAATCTTTCACCTGATGATATCTAGTTTGAACTTTTGGGAACTGAACACAGCAGCTAACCACATAGAAACTATGTAAGGAAAAATACTGGTATTGTAGTGGTATATATATTTCATCTAGTATTGTCAAATTTGAACACTTTGATACAAGTTTATAAACCGTTGCATACATTATAAAAAATGCTGTTTATCACTGGCACCAAAGAAACGACAATCAACTGTTGTGTGAACAACCTAAAAACCCAATCTGTTTAAATCTATATACGTTTATTTAAATAATGTTCCACAGTTTGATTTTAAGGTTCTGTGGTAATTTCTCGCATGAACACAAAATCATATTTTTGAATTTAGACTATTGCATGAAGATGATGGCTCCCTCTACCGGTGAGTCAGTGAGCACAAATTTCAAACACTGAAAACTGTTTCTATTTTATCCCTTTACTATCTCACCTTTCGTAAATAAAGAGAGGTAGACTGCTGGAAATGGGGTAGAAAAAGGGGAAAAAAGAAGAGTAAACGTATATTATGTATAGGCATAAATTCCTGTGATGAACGTGACCTCTATCAAGAGTAGCAAGAAAATTAATTAAAATACAAGATAAAATAAAAATGACAAATATTGTGTGGTGGTCTCAAGAAAAAGTAAAATTGAGTATGCAAAATAACTATTTTTCTGTTTATTACCACTTAATTAGAAGGAAGTTATCTCTAAAAACAGTAAAGATGGATTGTACATGTGATAATTCCATGCTCACTCCAGCAGCTCATACAAGACTTAGTTGGATCACCATAAAACATTTTACCTTTTTTTTTTTTTTTTTTTTTTTTTTTTTTTTTTTTTTTGAGACAGGGTCTCACTATGCAGTTCAGGCTGGCCTTAAGCTCACTTTGTAGCTCAGGCTGGTCTCGAACTCACAACAATCCTCCTGCCTCAGCCTCCCGAGTGCTGGGATTACAGGCATGCGCCACCGTACGATGCCATGAAAGATAAACCACACCATCATACACAGGCTTTCTTCTCCTGGAATTCCCTGGCCTTATTTAAACTAATTTTGGCTGAATATTTATTTTGTACTTCCACACTTCACTTTTCTAGTAAAAGATTATATTTCCTGCATGAAAATGATATCTTCTATATTTATAATTAGGCATCCCCAAAATTTTAAGTTCATTGATGTTTCTAATATTAGAAAACTCACCAGTGACAATAGCTTACTCCTATTTCCATTCAGAAATTAATTTTCAAACCAGAAAATAAGAAAGTGGCTTTTGTTCCAATGCTAACCTATCACCACAGTTTAGGCCACATCTACAGTAAAAACAAAGGAATTAAAACCTATTCATGCAATGTTACTTTCTATTAATTTAATATATTTTTATTAAATCTTTCCTCCTTTTTTAATTATTTTCTTTCCTCCTATTAAAAGCCTATTTTCTGTACAAGCAGGATTTATGATCTGAGAAATTAAGGCTGTGGTAAAGGCCAAGCTCTTGTTCTAATGTGAGAATGGTGGTCCACTTTTTCTGTGTTAGAGCAAGAGAAAAACATGGAAGCATGTGAAGTTATTGTCCCTGCAAAATTCTCCCAGTTATGACTTGCTAGATTGCCTCTTGAATGTCAAATCAGAGCTCATTCAAGCAGAACCATTGCAATGATGCCTTTTATGGGTTACAGGACCAAGTTTCTGCCACACCTGGCAACCAAAGACATTTTCCATAAAAGATATTTCTGTACTTAAATGGGGATTCTCAATTCTGCCTACCCTTGCGAAACTAATAATTTTCTTTTTTATTACATTAAATTTTCTTCTTTTATGCTACTTATTTCTAAATCTATCAAAAAATTGAATTTCCAGATTAATACATGTATTTTTTGATAAAATTACAACATTTTCAAATAATTCTTTAGGAAACTAACAAAACCAGAGTTCTCCTTTTTACTTCTAAATTCTTAAAGTAGTATTACAGAAATTTTCCTGATGCTACAGAAATGTTGATGTTCTTATCTTGCAAAGAAAACACTTATAAGGCATCTGAAGATAATATTGTGTTAACCATAAAGTATATTTCATTGGTATGAACACCTTTTGAAAAGTCAAGCTTGCAATAAAAACTATAAAAAGTGAAAATTCTTCTCTTCATAGTGAAAATTCGCTCTTTTGGATATTATTTTAATAAGATGTGAGAACTGCATTTCTATGTACACAGAATGAATCTATTTAAAATTTTAATGGCCTTTGAGCTTATTCTAAATGTAGAATAATACCATAAACTGATCTCAAATCAAAAAGTTATTACATAAATGAAAGATTTTCTAGAATTAAAGTTTTGAGAGCAGGTGGCTAGTGGTAAGAATGTTTTTAACTGTTTCTAAACACTTAAGAGAAATGAGAAGTCTCAGTTTCACTTATCTTTTTGTCATGAGGAAATCGGGTTTAGTAATCAAAGATGGTCTTCATTTCTATCAAATGTAAGCCTAGAAGATCTGTGTTGGAAGAGATGTTCAGGTATGATTTAAGAACCCATTACTTATCTGAATTTCTTTTCAGGTTAGCACACATTAAAGGAATTCAAAAAGTGTTTTGGAAGACACCAATATCTAACTTCAGTTTACCAAATCTTAGACTTTAGGGCTTACCTAAGTCAACCTTCAGTGTGTCAGTCCTGTACTACATTTAGCAAAGTGTCATCTAGCTTTTGTTGAATGTTTTTATTAATGAATAATGTGTAACTTTTCAATATACTACTGAATTTAATATATATGTAATATATATTATATATTATATATATTATGTAATTATATATGTAATTATATATAATGCAAGTTTAAATATTACATGGTTTCAATACATGGTACTACAAGCCCGTAAGTCCAGTACTCAGGAGGCTGAGGTAGGTAAGTTTTAAGCTAGATTGGGCTACAAAATGAGTTCAAGACCACCCTGAACTACATAGTGAAACCCTGTCTTAAAAAGGCAAAGTAAACATTACAAGGCTTTTCTTACATGAGAAAATGAACACATAATAAAAAAACAAAAGATAGATAATAGATCATTTTTTTTAAAAAGGAAGAGTACAAAGAGATGGAGAGGAAGAAGAAAGAGGAGGAGAAGGTGAAAGAAAAATTAAGATGTGATTTCCTCATGTACCAACTTCTATGAGGAATATAGAAATATGTACTGCTAAAATGTACTAATGAAAAAAAATTGAGAGTTCACTATTGAAAAAAAGTCTGTCAGGGATTTACATATTCACAGGAGCAGGGCCATGAGTTGACTTCTACTCATGGTCCTCTATCCTTTCCTGAAAAAGAGATACTAAGTTTACTTCATCAGCAATGAATATTTTCCATCCTACATAATCAAAATTACTTTTTTTATTCTTTTCCTTCCTGAGATATTCGTTAAATTGTTAATACTCCCATGAACATCTGCAGTTAAGAATAAGGCTTTTTTTAATGTGCAATTTATGAAAATACATAAGAAATAATCATTACATACAAATCTCATAAATGTGTGTATTTGACATATTATCCATGCACTCACATATATTTATAACATTTATCATCAATGAATAGAATTTAAATCACACCATTTCCAAGAAAATTCACTTTATTTATGGTGATACTTATATTTCAGAGAAATTAACATGAAAATTGGACAATTGAAACAAGGTAGAAAATAGATAATAAATTATAGAAAACATTGTTATGGGACAGAGAGATTCACAGATTCTTCCAGTTAAAAGTGGGCTCCAACTGCCTGTCTTCCCTCCGAGCAGCAGTTGCTTTTACTTGACTATGTATATTCTCTCATAAATACATTAGCTTTTCTGAAATAGTTTCTCTTATAAGAATAAGTTTTAGATAATGTGACATGTACATAAAGTAAAGGACAGCTAAAATGACTATGTGAAGCACAGAAATGGAATTATATTTGAAATTTGAATTCTTTCCATTTGACATTTAATAATTTCATGTATATAAGAAATAGATTGTTTATCCCTTAGCTTTTATAGTTTCAAAGATGGTAAGGATAATTCTATCTCCTGCTGGGAAAATTTAGAGTTTTCAAAATAGTGTAGTGAACAATTTTAAAGATTTCCTTCTCAAATACTATCAGCTGGCTTGAAAACTAATTTGTGACAGGTATTATTTTTTCTTCTATATGAAATGGGATTTTAGTTTTAAACTTTCAGGGCTACAATGTGTTTTATATCTAAGCCTGAGAATATTTTTAAAACGCTCATGGATGCATAGAGAGATAATTTCACAAGCAGTAGATGGACCAGATCCTCAGGTTGAGAGAACAGATACTAACATTCATGAATTCATTGCATCCTTCACAAGTTGTCTTGAACACTAAGCTTTGTGCAAACACATGGCAAGGTCAACTCTGATTTTTTTGTTCTATATTACTGATTTTATATTATAAAGAAAAGCTACAGTTAATTGCTACAATTGGAAATATTAAATTGCAATTCTGTATGTGGCACTGAATGTGTATAAAAGAAAAAGTTTCTTGATTCCTGTACATTAGCAGCAAAGACTTATTTTATAATTGTTAGCAATGACTGTGTTATGACGTGTTTCTTTCTCTGTGACATAAGTGGATCTTGTTAGAGTCCCATTTTTGGAAATGAACACAATATATATATTTATGTAGTACTGGTGTTTATCATTATCTTTGTAATTGAAAAGTAAATTTATGATGACCTTAAATATTTATAAATGATCATGTAGAGCTTTTTCATGAAAAAATTGAGAGGTAATTTTTTTGATCTTTGGCATTTCATTTGACTACAAAGGATAAGATAGATGGTGTGGTTTAAATAAGAAACACATGTTTCTTAATTGCGTGGGGTAAGAAGTCTAACATCAAGATGCAAATAGATATTGTGTCTGGCCACATTCCTGTTTTCCTGTTTCCAGTTTTTAGATATCCACACTTTAAATGTATATTAACATGATTGGGTCAAAGAGGGATGAAAGATAAGAAACAGAGACAGACAGACAGAATATATAAATGAGATAGAATATAAAAATAAGAATAAAGCTTTCAAAACCACTAATCCTATCATAAGTAGTTCACCTTCCAGATCTAATTACCTTCCAAACCTGCATCACCAACTGCCATGACATTTGGTGCAATGGTTTAAAATATGATTTTGAGAAGCCACAGATATTTAGTCTACAGAGTTTCTCAAAATGAATTTCAAGGCTGACGAGATAACTAGCTCAGTGTAGGCAAGTGCAGGGACTGGGTTTGATCCCTGGCACCACACGCCATGCTGGTCCCACCCCAGAGTGGGCTGAGCCAGCCACAGAAATCAGGGGTGGTGACACACGCCTATAATCTCACCACTGGGGAGGATGAAAACAGGAGGTTCAATACAAGTCTGAGCTGCGTTGTGAGACCCTGTGCCACATACATTAAAAAGAAAGAAAAAAAAGAGCCAGAGACATGGCACAGTAGAACAAGTGCTTTCCTGGCAAGTGCAAGGATCTGCGTTCAATCCCTTGTTCTGCCAAAACAAAGAAAGAAAAAAGATTTCAGAAATTTTAGTTAATATATTCTGTAAGGGTATTACTAATGGGAAGCCATATCAGGGCTACAAATATCAATAAGGTCCTGGTAGATGTTTCTGCAATAGATTTCTAATTCAACTGTGAACTTTCAGCACATGTTGTTTTAGTGTTTCTGCATAATTGCACTGGATTAAGTGCAACTACCTACATAATATAATATGAAATATATTAAACATTCTGTTATGAAAATGTGAACTTGCTAATTTTTAATGAGCTGTGCATAATGCTCTTACATGAAAATCTGTACACATCCATACACACTCATCTTTCAGTTATTCAAGACATGTGATGAGCCATATCTTATGGATATTTTAATCTCCTAAAAAAGAATATATTTTAAGGCAGAATTTTCTTCCTTTTTTTTTTTTTTGCAGTACCAAGGATTGCACTCAGGAGCCTGTGCTTGCCAGGCAAGTGCTTGTTTTACTGAGCTATCTTCCTGCCCCGAAGGCAGAAAATTTTGAAGATATGAAATAAAAATAGCAGTGAAATAGAATGAAACCAGAAGAACACACACAGTAATTTTTTTCTAGCCCAATAATTTTATATAGCTGTCATTTATTTTGAATTTTTAATGTATTTAGTACAAGAACCACAGGGTCTCATTACACAGGTCAGACTCATAGTGACCCTCCTGTTTTCAGCCCCCCAGGAGCTGGGATTACAGGCATGTGCCACCAGATCCAGTCTGCTGTCATTTATTTTGAATCACATTTCAGTAATACTTAATTTCTCACAAGTTCATATCACAGTGTTCCTGCCACTGTGTAGTGCTCTTGAGTTTGGTCTAGTCTGGTTTTTAGGAAAGAAGAGGGAAAGACTTAAAGAGAAAGTAGATGAGCAAATTATGATGTGAGATAAAACAAGGGCTGAAGTTGCCATTAGCATTTTGGTATGGATTTGAAGCAGCTCTTATTAATTACAACTGAGTTTTCATGCTCAAATGAACAGATCATTAGTAGTCAAATTGAATAATCACCAGGAAAGTATCAATAAAAGCTTTTCTAATCAGTTTAATCACTGTCATTGTATCATGTGGATAAATCACAGGAAATAGATATGTTCATGCCAATGATCAGAATTGATTAGGAATATTGACAAACTCCCTACAAAACTCTGAGGTAGGAGACCTTTAATTGGGATTATCATATCATTCTTATCTAAATTCTGCTATGTAATTCTTTCTTTGTTGACTCTACTGGTAAGGGAAGAAGCTATTCATTAAAGAATTAACATCATATTAATCCCATTATGTTTTCTGATTACATATTTACTTTTGAAGTGAAAAATAAAAGAACCTGTTATACGGATGGCTTTAAATCATTTAAATAATAAAATTAAAGAGCAAATAAACATAATTTCCATAAAGCATTATTATTTTTTGCAATGTTAGTGGATAGAATTAACTCTGCAATGAATAGAAATAGGAAATGGCTTTTATGTATTAACTATACAGTCTGGGGGGTTTCATATAGGATGACAACTCCATATATATTAGAACTCCCAAAGCTCAGTGCAAATGAAAATACTGGGTGCAACAAAAGTCTTAGAAAGTCTCAGAATTTGAAGCATGTTTGCATGAGCAGCCATCAGGATTCAGGGAACACTCTGAGGTTAGAAAACAGACACACTACTCGTCAGGAACTGAGGTAGCCCCAGTGCAGGAGGAGGAAGCTGCAAATGTAAGAGAATTCACAGGAAATAATGACAGTTGTCTTTGTATTTACCCAGAAAAGAATCCAGATTTTTTAGGCACTGAATGCAAATTGCAATCTCTGAGCTCTTGTCACTAATTAAATAAAATTTGATCTTCTATAGGGTTCAATACTTCAGAATTTTGTGGCAGCCCATCCTAATGCCTAGATGAGTGAACTACACAGCAGGAAGAGTGCCGAGAAGTCCTTCCCTGGCCAACTCACAAAAGCAAAAGAGCTCTGCAAATGCTATGTTACTCAGCTAGATGATTCATGTTACTACAGGCTAGTTTCTTACACTCACAGTTCTTGCAAAATGCATTTTACACTAGGGATTTACCATAAAACCTTGTTGCTTAATTACATAGCTTTATCACACCTAAACTTCTCCAAAAAGGAAATTATATTATAAGGCTAAACTTCATCACTAAATAAAAGATAAAATCATACTTTTTGTTGTTGCCTTTTTGAGACAGGGTCTCATGTTGTAGTTCAGGCTGGCCTTGAACTCTCTCAAGCTGATCTCCAATCATGATGATCTTCTTCCTACCTCAGCCTCTCAAGTGCTGGTATTACAAGTGTGTGCCCCCACACCCAGCTAAAAATATACCTTTCTGAAAATGAATCTTATGATTTCAAATTTCCCTTAGATTCAATAATTCATTTTATCACCTTATAAATACTTAGCAAAAACTATGCACTGATAAATCAAGATAGCAAAAGGAAATTCATAGCTTTGGCCAGTAGCTTCAAACAATTATTTACTTATAAAATTCAGAAACCATATTATATATTTAAAAAGATGAAACAAGCTGGGTGTAGTGGCACAGGCCTGTAATCCCAGCACTCGGGAGGCTGAGGCAGGAGGATTGTTGTGAGTTCAAGACCAGCTTGAGCTACAAAGTGAGCTTAAGGCCAGCCTGAACTGCATAGTGCGACCCTGTCTCAAAAAGACAAAAAAAAAAGAGATGAAACACTATAAGTGTAATTTATAGCAACTTCCTTATTCCTCTTGATATTTATGTGAGTTAATTGTACCTTATCTGAGATGCATTAATTTTATGGATTGTGGTAACTATTTTTATAATAGAAAAGACATTGTAAAGAAGAAAATTTCAATTTCTGATATTATTAAACAGTGATTATCATTGCAGTGTCCCAAACTTAGAAAGAGAAGGTGCAATACATTTATAGAATGCTTATCTTTAAGTAAGATACACCCATTCACAGCACTAGTACCTTGGTTTTGGGTATCAATTTTCTTTTCTTTCTTTCTTTATTCATCTATTTATTTATTTTTTTTTTATTTTATTGAAGTACAAATATCAATGAGACAATTTTAAAACACCTTAACAGGATGGATTCAATAAATTAATACATTGCAAACTGTTTTCATAACGTTTGGGTATCGTACAAGGTGCATACATGATATTATACTTACAGACATTATTATAGCAGATGTCCTTATTGGTGAATTAAGAGGGTGTAGCTGTTTACGTATCTTATTTATTATACCTGAATTACATCAAAGATTCAATAATTAATACTCTCTACCTTGTTATCTTCCTATTGGCTGTCCACAGTACTAGAAGCTGACATAATATCCTGTCCAACTGCCATTAGTGCCAATCTTGCCTCTCATAGAATTATGTAGAAGCACAGCATATCTATCCCAACTGTACTGTCCATACACACACATCATGCTTCCTCCTTTCTTGGGTATCAATTCTTCCTGAGTAGAGCCCTGGTTGATCACCAGCTGCCACTGCAGTATTAAAGTGAGGAAAACATTTGGTATCTACTGTTCATCTCATCTTACGCTGGTTCTCTCCTTTCAGCCATTGCTTACCCTTTCTCCAGAAACTAATTCTGCATCCTTGTAAACTCATCGGCAGACACAATAAAGAACGTCAACTACAAATGTGCACTCTCCACTTTGATTCTGAAGACTACCCTTTTCCATTAGTGAACTGAACACTGATTCTGTAGAATCACATTTTTGGGAAATTTAAAAGGCAAAATAGCTATGAAGGGAACCCTGGGGTTCTTTTAAATTTTGAAAATTTCAAGTAAACAAGAAAATGGCCTCACACCTCCACCTCTGCACATAAGTAATGGCTGAGTGAGTTTTATTTTTCACATGAGCAAGTGATATTCTAGGACATTATATCCACATGGGTAACAAGTCCTTGAGTTAGAAAGAAAGCGTTCAAGGATTCTTCTGTGTTTATTTTGGTTTGTTCTATATTTTTTAAACAATCATTTCCTTTAAGAACCTTAGCTAGAAAATCTGTGATGTCCAATTCTTCAAAACTCAGCACAATAAATAACATAATCACTAGAAATTTCATAAATATTTGAAGATAAGTGGGGAATATTGTGATTTCTATCTTTCATGAGTGTGAAAAATAGATACCTACATTTCTGGAAATGGGAGACAACAGTAAAAAAATTTCAACTCAGCTGATTATAACTATGTTTAAAAGAGATTAATGGTAATGTACAAATTATTTTTGTTATAAAATAAAATACGTCATTCCTTGATATTTTCCTTTAAAATGAAAAAGCATAAAACACATACGAAAACAGACCTTCCTTAATAGTGATGAGTGAACCTCATTTGCCTGAAAATGTTATTTTATAACTGTTCCATGAGTAGTATTTTTATGGCATACCTGATTTTGCTGTGACATACATGATTTCCCTTTCATGATGCACAATTATATAAAGCAGTAAGTCACCTTGCAAATGATATTTATTACATTTCAATAAAATTTTAATACCTTATCAGCAGAGAATTCCTTATTTAAAGTTGGCTCAGTATCATTATATCACAGAAAAAATATCTGTTTAGCTGTACAACTTTAAAAGTCTGAAATAAAATTCAAAGTCAGCTAATTCCTGGCATTGAAATACTACAGAGTGCACGTTTTACACTTTTACTCGCACTTGTGATTGAGGTTCTCAGCAGCACGTATACTTTGTATGCTTCGTATTTATGTGGAAGCATTCACTAAACCGTTTAATCGATTGAAAACATTTTGTTGAGTTTAACAGTGTGTAAGGACTGGTGGTATGACGTAAGTTAAAATATTTCAACTATTTCAGAACTTGGACTTTTATAGACTTTTATTCATGCAAAATACTTTTTAGTTTTTTAACAAATTGAAGATTAGTGCCAACCCTGCCTGACGTCTCAGTGCAGCTCTGGCCTACATGTCATCTCAACGTGGTTGGGCCACAGAAACTTCTCACTACAGTTAGGCCAGTGTGAGTAACGCAGATTGGTGGGCTTTCAAGTCACTACTCTTTCTCAGGGGCACAACCCTCAGCCGCGCAGCAGTGACCTCACCCAGTAAATGCTGTGTTTTAACCATTTCACTCACCAACTCTCCCACATCTCTTTCCCTCTCCCCAAGCTTCTTGACTGCTGAGACGCAATGATATTGAAATTAGGCTGATAATAGCCCTAGGATGGCCTTTTAAGTTTTCAAATGAAAGGGTCAAATTTCTCATTTTAAATCAAAAGCTACAGATGGTTAAGATTAATAAAGAAGTGACATCTAATGCTGAGGTAGGTCTAAAGCTAACCCTCTGCTCATTAGAGACCTAAGTTGTGAAAGCAAGGGAAAGTTTCTGAAAGATCGAAAATATGAATCTAACGAACACATGAATAAGGAAGCAGGGTAGCATTCTTATTGATAGAAAATTTATTGGCCTAGATGAAAATGAAACCAGCCATAACACTTCCTTAAACCAAAGTCTAATCTAAAGAAACACAATGGTGAGGTGGTGGGGGAGGGGACTCAAGCTCCAGCAGAAGGCGAGAACCTTCTGGGATTCATTCATGGTATTTTAGGGAAAAAAGCAATCTCAATGCCATGCAATTGAAGGTGGAAAGCAAAGTTCTGTTATAAAAGCTGTGAAGTTATCCAGAAGTCCTACACAGGATGATGATGAAGGTGGTTACATTAAATAGCAGATTTTAAGTATAAATTAAGCTGCCCGATACTGGAAGGAGATGCCATCAGAAACCTTGTAGCCTGAGAAGAGGTCAGTGCTGAAAGCTGAAAAGAGACCACCTCTCCTGTTACTGGACGACGCACCCGGTGACTTTAAATCGAGGCCAGTGTTCACTTACGATTTTCAAACTGTTATGGCCCGCATGAACTTACTCTGTCTAGAAATGGAGCACCAAAGCCTTGGTGACAAAATTCCAAAAAGTTGACTATTTTGTACCTACTATGGAGACATACTGTTCAGAAAGAAAAAAGATTTCTTTCAAAATTTCAATGTTCAATGAAAATGTGACTGGTCATTGAAGAGCAGTGTTGGAACCATGTAAAAGATTAATAATGTTTTTTGTTTGCTAACATATTCTACAGCCTACAGACAGGCAGTAATTATAAATGTAATTCTTGCTGTTACATTCTCTTGACACTGAGGATTGGATCCAGGGCCTGCAGACTAAATTGTATTCCCAGCTTTCTTTTTTTTTTTATTTTCATATTATATCATTTTTATTAGTTCATGTTTGTAGTACACAATGATTACATTCATCTTGGGGAGCTGGTGCATGTGTATGGCATACCTTAATTTTTTTTCCATTTATTTTTATTTTATTGAAATACAAATGTGAATCAGACAGTTTCAAAACACCATAACCATACAGAGTCGATGAAATAATACATTGCAAACTGTTTTCATAACGTTTTGGTATTGTACACGGTGCATACATGATATTATATTTACAGGTTTTCATATAGCTGAATTATATCAAAGATTCAATAATTATTTACCTAGTGGATGACCATAGCACTAAAAGCCGACATAATATCCTGTCCCACCACCAATAGTACAGATCTTGCCTCTCATAGAATTATGTAGAAGTAAAGCGTTATCTATCCCAACTGTACTGTCTATACACACACAGGATGATTTTTTCTTTCTACAACCCTTCCTTTGTCTACAGGACATAGGAGAACCTGTACTGCAATATCATGAGACTTAGGTGAGCTCCAAATTTTCTGAGCAAGGACATTGTGGAGCCACAGAGGAAAGAGATTGAAGTTCTATAGTGTGCCTGGGGAGAGTCACATGAAGAGAAAACTTTTTCTCAGGCTCTCACAGAGAGCATTCTGGTCAAGCATTGGCCGTGACTCATCCACATGGATGACACAGACAAAGGAACTACAGAATAATGTACGGGACTACAAGATAAACCCTGAGAAGACTTCA